>PVIC010013562.1:0-37876 GCA_004025085.1 Thryonomys swinderianus
GGTATGTATATACAATACACCAATAAAGATAAAAATTTAAAACAAGAAGTAAAGCCAAAAGCTGAATGAAAATAGATACTATGATAAATTGGTATCCAGAATACACACTTTCTTAACTAAAAAAAAGAGAAGAGTAAAAATTAGCAAATTATTCATATTAGGGAACACAATTTCCATAGCTCAACAAAATAGTATTATTAATGCGACAATTAAATACTCTTGTATAGGATCACCAGATGAGTGGTGATTTAAAAGTCTCAGAAGTCTAGGAGTTTATAAGAGAAAGGAGGAAAGGGAACTTTCATTGTTGCTGCCATTTAGCAAATCATTGAGAAGTTGATTTGATAATACTTAAGTGCATTCAATCATATAAATACCCTATCAACAAGCAATACTATTTCCTGAACAGTATTTCCATGACCAAGTGTTTATGTTGGTGCAACAGGACATATAGAAAAATATAATGTTTCTTTTTTTAGTAATAATTGTCCTTGAGCTTGTGATATTTAAAATATAATTGATGAAAATCACTTTAAATGAAGCTTAGAGATTATTATCTGGTATAATGCTTTGAGGATAATGTAGTTTGTAGTTTGGAACAAACACTGGTAACAGAAATGTGCATAACCTTAGGTATGGAAATTGCCTAGGACCTAGTACCCTTGGACCTCCTCTAGAATTGATTATTAACTAGTAATTTAATCAAATAGTACTTTTTTTTTTTTACTTTTTCATTTTTTTTTACTTTTTCACAAACTAATACTATCTGAGAAATCTTTATGTTAGAATACTTACTACATGAAAAATATAAAATAAATTAGATAAATATCAAATATCAAGATTTTTTAATGAGGAAGTGACTTCTGCAAACATTTTTCATTGAGCTTTGATTGGTAGCATTTGGTGGGTACCAAAGCTTGCACTTACCAGCTGCTGCCCTTGGACACCCCAGGCTGCATACTGCAGAACAGAGTCCTCTACTTCTGGAGGATTCAACTCCCAAACTTCCCTTGAAAAAAGTTAATATTTTCATATGAGCAAAACTACATCTATATAAATAATTTATCAGGGCAATTGTTTATGAAATCCAGACTGTCAAAGAACTTACCTAGTATGTATGTTGTAAATCACATATGAAGCTGTATATGAATAATGAAAAATCTGAAATTAAGAAAGAGAAAAGTATTGGCTGTTGTTTGGAAAAAGGCCTAATCTTAATGTGTCTATATATTCTTAAGAAAAGCAAGGAAATTCAGGTTATGATATCATGAGCAAGTCAAAATTTGAAATCTTCTAGTATAGGAGTTTACCTCTTGGGTAGCCACAACAGAATTCTAACCTATCCTCCTACCTTCAGTCTCACCCCTTATTCAGTCCTTCTTATCCTAAGTACAGTTGCAACTGTAACTCACTTTCCTTCTTATTATTTCAGTAACAACCTCATGGCCTACAAAATAAAGATCAAAGTAGCTCAACTACTGGATGTAGTAGCTCGAGATTCCCTCTATCAATATTTCTACATTTTACTGTATAGCTCTTAGGGTGCTTCTCACTTATGTAAACATCGAGCATGGCTCCTTTCCCAAGAGACTATGGTCAACTGCAGGTAGGTGTTACTTTTGTATTCTCCACAGAACTTAACACATATCATGTATACATCCATGCTCAGTTGGCATTTGTTGAATAGTGATTATGATAGGAAAAAATCATGCATGTTGCAGTGTTTGTTGGCGAAAGTAAAGTGCAATATTATACCGCCATCCTTTCATTCCCATGGTTGTAAATGATACTAAACAGTTGCAAGTTAAGAATCTTCAAGATATGTTATTATTATCTTTGAAGAATACTGTTTCTTCTAAAGGTCACTTTCCCAAAGATAATCACACCCATGACAAGGTGACAAAATCTCAAGCAGGAATAATGTAGAAATATTGTTCTATTTTTGACCTTACCAACTAGATTTGATGTAGTAGTGTAGTGTAGGGGATATGAGGAGAACTGCAAGAGATGGGTTAAGGAAACAAATGGTGAGTATGCTATTCTTTGGTGAAAATTATTTTTCTTTGAACCTTTGTGATTCTAGAGAAGATTTTTTTCACCTACATATATTGTTATGTTACTATTTTAAGTATGTATTTGTATTATTTCATTTTCAGCATTCAGTTAAAAAGCCTCTTTTATAATTAGGACACAGTACATGGCACAAACATAATACTGTCAATTAGAGTCCCTGGAAGTCTGACATTACTTCTTGTTGCAACAGTATCCTCAATTAAACAAGATTGGCTACCCATTTGGCAAAGCATGACTAGTGTCCTTTCTTTGAATTAGAATTTCAATTTTTTTTCTTATTTGCTACAGTATTGCATTTTCAAATCAATCTTTAATCTCCCCTTCTGTTTTCGAATAACATAAATCTGAGATTGCTTTCATTTTAATGTTGAAGAAACAAGAACAATTTTTCCTGGTGCTTATTTTGAGATTCATATTGAGTTCTATAAAATCCCAAACCTAACTATGAATTCTAGGCCTTGAACATACTATTATAGTTGACAAAGAGATAAGAAATGTGTTTACTTCTGTCAACATTTTTTCTGTCTCTCTGAGGAAAGTTTTATTGCCAAAGTAAACTGCCAAATGAGCACTTGGTCTTCAAAACAGTAAATGTGTCAATGCTCTTATGAGTTCAGAAAGACACTCATCCCTTTCAGCAAGCATCTCATGCACCATACCTGATCATTAGGCCTATGCCTGTTTTCAAAGAAATAACTACTGTGCATTAATGTTTTGAGGACAGAGGATGACCAGGCAAATGAGATATAACTAAGTAGAATTACATGAATGCCGGTCTCCTATAATATTGATTATGAAGGTTTCTAGATCTTCTGTATGTATAAATCTAAAGTACCTAGATTCCTTCAAGTGGAATGGAGGAGGTAAATAATGAATTGAGTTCAGCAGGCAATAGCAGGTAAATAATGAGTTAGGTTCTTTTGAACAGCTGGTCATCACATTTTTACCAAGTGATTTATAATTTCACTGTATATTCCTTTATATTCAATGACACTGTGTTTAATTCCTTCACATTGAACTCACAAGCAGTAACATTATAATATATAAAATATATATATGTTTCTGTAAGAAGCATCACAGCCTTCTTGCAGCAAGAAACACAAGTTTCACTTTAGCACTACACTTGGAGGTTGGGATAAGTGATAGTGATGGGTTTTAAACAATAAACACCAAAGGAATACATTAAAATGAATAAAAACCAGATCACTAAGTAGACCATGAAAGAGATGCTCCTTTATAGTATAAGAGCTTTATAAAAAGAAGGCACAGTGCTTACTTGCTTGACATTAGCTGGAAAAGTTTGCACCAGACAGTGCAATGTCCTGCAGCTGGGCATATCTTTGAGACAACAAAATCCCCAATAGGATTGGGTTAGGTGTGACAAGGAAATATTAGCAAGGACACATTTGCCAAGATGGAGCACACACACAAAAATACTAGACTATACTAAGTGCAGAGATAACATGAGACACTAGTAGAAGGAAAAAAGGCATAGTTAAAGCTTGTCAGAGCTGGAATGCAAGAGACTAAAGTATGAATGGTGGCAGGATGCTCTGGGAATGAAAATTAGCTCCATCTACTGATCAGCAAATATCTGTGAAGTAACTTCATTGATACAAGCAGTACACTGAGAATTCTTTTCTATTATTAAAATAAAAAGAATTGCAAATGGGATACAATACAAGAGATCATCAGGTGATAATTCTTACTTATTCCTGTGCACTGTCTGTCAGTATATGAATAACTACTGAACAACATCTATGTGCAAACTCATAAGTGACCTTGCCAAATGCAAGGAGTATAATAAATCCTCAAGGAGCTCATAGCCCAGCAGAGATGAGAAGGCTGAAACACTACATCAGTGTAGAGTATTCTCGTGCAAGTTATGTTTCAATTAGCGTGTCTAGATTGCAAGGTTTTTAAAGAATGAGTTAATACTTTAGCTTTTAATATTACATTATAAAGACAAGAATGGGTATATAGACACACAAGGGATTAATACCGTTGAGAAAAATTCAGCTAGTTTTTCAAACTTTAGGTAGTTCTGTATATAATAACATTTCTCAAAATGACTATTCTCTGCATACTTGACTCTGAATGTTTTCATATATTATATGATTTAACAATCTTAAGAGATAGTTATGATCACTCACAATTCACATGACAGTGCATAATGCTTAAATTTAAAGTTTAAATTGGAAACAGCCATATTCTGGACTTGACCTGTTTAATTCAATACACATAAATTAATCTTTCTATATACTATTTTACAGAGATTAGTATCTGATGCACAACTCCAGCTTTGCAAGAGATTCACTTCCAAAGGGCCAATTAAGCCACCAACCAAAGGTTTGGTGACAGGATTATGAATTGTGATTATCACAATTAAGAGATTTCATTTTGGAAAGATGATCTAATTATCAGTTTAAATATGTAAATCCCTTGCTTTTACTGTTTTTACAAGATTTTTCTTTAGCATATCAGTCATTACCTATGATCTGTGGGGATTCATATAAAGGCGAGTTACACTCATAAGATAAAAAATACAGGATACTTTTGCCGGGCGTGGTGGCTCACGCCTATAATCCCAGCACTTGGGAGGCAGAGACAGGAGGATTGCTGAGTTCGAGGCTTGCCTGGACTACATAGTGAGCTCAGAGCCAGCCCGAACTACAAAGCGAGATGCTGTCTCAAAAAAAAAAAAAAAGGACAGGATACTTTAGTAATTCATACTTAAACCAGGAGTGTTTTCTCTTTGGATACTAAAGTTTTCTCTGTACTGCAGTTAAACTACTGAATTATTATAAGTAGCATTGATGCTCATGGCCTGGAGAATATCTAAAATAGGATAATGAATTTGCCACTGACTTTGTTAGGGAACTGAACTATGAGATGCCACACTTTTGAGTAAACACATTTATAAAGAAAGCCAGTGAGAACCACAATATATGAAAAAGCACTATTCTTTGAAGTCAGTTGGACAATGATGCCA
The DNA here is from genome assembly GCA_004025085.1 of Thryonomys swinderianus. NCBI lineage: Eukaryota > Metazoa > Chordata > Mammalia > Rodentia > Thryonomyidae > Thryonomys > Thryonomys swinderianus. The sequence continues at coordinate 5,066 of PVIC010013562.1, forward strand.
CATTTTTTCTAGGATAATGAGATTTCTTTTTACATGAAGGAGTCATGACTCTCTTACTTGAAAGATTTCTATTTATTATGTAGTTAAGAACTAGGGTAAGGAGGTAGGAGACAATGGTGCTGAAAATAAGATTCACAAAATCGTAAACTGCAGCTCCACAGAAACCTTTTTAAAGGTTTCATTACAAAAAACCTTTGTGAACACCAAACATACATTATTTGAAAGTAAAAATAAATATGGGAGGGAATTTATCAGTATATAAGTTACTTTCATAAATTTTCTTACAAACTTACAACATAGAGGAAACATGTTGTTACAGGTTTATACCTGGATGTTTCCCCAAAGATTCATACAATTGTAGGGCCATAGGCAGAGCTGTTGGGAGGTGACTGGATAATGGGGTAGTATAATTATCAGTAGGTTAGTCCACTGATAAGTTTGTAACTAACTGTGCTGCTGGAGATGGGCTTTGGTTGGGAGTATGCTACTCTGGCCTTGACCCAGAGGGATATATCTCTATTCCGGCCTCCTCTCGTGGCTCTGTCCCTCTTCCTGGTTGCCATGATGTTAACAGCTTTTCCATTCCATGCTACTCTGCCCTCTTGCCCTGCCTTGGAATCAGGGCTAAAATCTCAAAATTGTGAACCAAAAGAAACCTTTCCTATGTGGCTGGAGTCAGGTATTTTGTCCTACCAGTGTGGAAAATGGTTAAAACACGTGTAGTTCTTCAACTGTTTCATCCTTATGGTTAGGAGCAGACACAGCAATATATACAAGATTATGCAACTAAAATTAGTGCCAATTAAGGAAATAAAGTTTAGGTTTCATTCAAGTCACACTATATTTTGCCACAATCTATTAAAGTGAAAATTAACTTGGTAATTAAAAAAAAGTAACAACAGACAACCTTCCACAAAAGCATTTAGTTATTCAGTGAGTCTGTAGGCATTGTGCTAACATGAAAATTTAATATGAAAAGTACCATTTTTTCATTTCCTTAGGTTATTTGACTATAGCAGGCTTCCCACTGAGAAAGAACAAGATATAATTTCGGCATGGTTTTAACATTTATAATGTTTTGATACCAATTTGGGGACAATATTTTTACCAACATTTTGATCAAAAAAATTGACAATCTAATGGGTTCCTATGAAGTAAATGCTTTGCTAATATTCCTTTCTTTTTAAGAAAAAAATGAATGTTTGATAATTCATATCTTAGAAGCAGCTAGCATATTAAACATTATTTGTGGGACATTTTCAAGTTTACATAACACTATTCTAACTAGGATATAATGTGACTGGCTTACATATTAAAAACAGCCAGCATGAAAAGAATAAATTTTATTAAAGAGCAGGAAATTTTTATAGTCAGGACAATCAATCATTTCCTGACATTTTCTATTAGAGAAATAAACTCATCATATAAAAATTAAACCTCTTTTAATTTCTAGAAGTTACCTAATGAAATAGTCTTTAAAAGGCCCAATTTTGTTTCAGAAGTGCTCCCCCGTATGTTTTTCAATGATTCATATTTAACACATCACTTTCACTATGCTACATTCCTGATGTCTATCAACTGAATTGACAGCTCAGTTGACGAAACCTGTCTTTGCAATAAAATATTTCATATACTGGACCTTGCTTCTTTAATTAATGGAAACGAGAAACTTCCACATTAATTGTTATTAAACTGTTTCCTACTTAGCAGCCTCTAAAAATAATAGGTTTGATAAATGAACAACACTTTAAGGTCACTAACTGACAGCACAAGTACATTTTCAATTTATACTGAAATAAATTTAAACATCGTCTCACTTCCTACAAACTAGGTTTATCCTTAGCATATTGATGCAGAAATAAAATGTAGGAGGTAGCCTTGGAAATAGAAATGAAAGGATAAAAATTATTGTTTCAAATGCTGGAATTTCTAGGGCCTCCTTTACTGAGCCAGGTATGTGGCCGAGGGACATGGTCATTTCATTCCCTGGCTTTGGTGAAAGCGCCCCTTCCACATTTTAGTGGAATCAAATCCTAGGTTATATTTTAGGTGAGTTACTTTAAAACACTTTACTCGTCAAGAAAATGGAGGTGGCAACTTACTTTCAGGGTCCCTTCTAACTCTTTCTTGGGAGCTATCTCTCAATAAAACATTCTTACTTTGAAAGCAAAAGGAAAGAAGGAAGGAAGGAAGGCAGGAAGGGAGGGAGGGAAAAAGAATAGGAGGAGAAGGAAGAAAATGGAGAAAGGTCTCCACATCCCATACTGGTTTCCTATCAACACTGGGTTAGGAGTAAGGCTCACCTTACTACACGCTGCCTATCACTGAGGAACAGTGCTCCCCAACATTACAGGAACCAGCCTCAGTTGATGCTAAAGTAGAAGTGTGAGACACTGAGTCCGTGTGTCTTTTCCTGGCTCTAAGGCTGTTACAAAGGGCCCGTCTTCAGGCAGGCTCAGGGATAGGATCTTTTACCCTTTCCTGTGCTAGGTTTCACCAAGCCAGCACTAAATACTGAAGCAAAGTCTTGTGCATACTACCCTGTTGTGTCCTGAGCGAGTGGCATTTTGCACATGCTATGCCACCTGAGTTTTGGATAGTATCAGTGAAGCCAGTACCCAGCCCTGTAGGTCAGTGCTAAGCTGGGAGGTACTTGAGTTTCACAGTCTCAGAGATCAGTGCAGTCTTAGGTGTGCAAGGGGGCAGCAGTGCAGCTGACAGGGACACAGGGCGACATGCAAGTCTGTTCCACTGGGCATAGGTCTCTGCCTCATTCCAGGATATTCACAGAGTCCTGTTCCTGGGCAGTGGACTGGTCACTGCCATGCTACCGAGGTTGGAGGATGGTGGTGGATGCCATCCTTGCTCACCAAGGCTGGGGCTAAGCTTAAGTGTGCCCGATTCTCACAACTATGCTGGTGTGCTCAGTCCTAGGAGGAAGGTAGATGAGCCCCTAGACCACACCAAGACTGCAGCAATGGTGCTGAAATGTCAGTCTTTTTCATCATTGCTCAGCTCTCTGATACCAGAGCTGGATTATCTGCTCCATCTGGAAGCGCTGGCCTGAAGACAGACTTCACTTTCTGGCGCGTGGTCTCCCTGTGGTGGGCTGGACCCTCGGTTCCTGTTAGCTGTGGTACTGTGCTCCCCGCTGTCATCTGATACAGGAGGTGGGTGCTGAAGGTTTCAGGTCTTAGACCTGGACTTCATTCCTTATCCCTTCTCCAACCAAGAGTTAACTCCACATTAGAGTGCATGGAGCAGGTGACCCCAACAATTCTTTTAGCCTATCTTCAATATGTCTTTTCATTTCTGTTATATTAAAAGCATATACAAGATCTCTTATCTGATTTCCTTACTTTTCTGAGGGTAGCATGACATAAATACCCGCTAACCTTGTTATGTCTGTGGGGAAAGATCACTGAAGGGTCACAGCCCCTGTCTTGTTCTGCTATTTTTTCCCGTTTTCTTCCTTGAAAAATATTCATTTTTTCTTATTGATCTTTAATAACTTTTCCATAATGAATTATACATTTATTTTAATGTATTTTTTAAATTGAATTCTCTATTGGTACAATTTATATACATCTCACAATCACACATAACATTGGGGAATTTGTACCAATATATGACACAGTCAATTCTCATTTTTACCCATATCCCCACCCACCCACACCTCCCCACCCTCTATATACATGCTCTTTTATTTTCTTTCAGAATCACATTTATTCCTTCCCCTCCTTACATCCCCACACCAAATTTCCATTGGAAATTTCCCATTCTACAAAGACTGTCATACTTTCTAGAGCTCATTTGCATCTACAGGTGCTCATATCAATGAGAAGATTTGGTATTTGCCTATCTGTGATCTATTGATTTCACTCATTAGCGTGTATTTTAATGGATTTTAACAAACTTCGTTTGGTTTTTAATTTTTAAGTACAGAAAATATTTCAACAAATTTTAAATCTTTAGATGATTTGAGACTATAATGAAGCGCATCACTGGTAAAGAAAAGGCTGAGGGGTGAAAATATCTGACAATAACTAACCTTGGGATAAAAATATGGCAGCCATCTCTAAAGATTGATGTGTTCTTTATATTCTGCTTATAAAAAATGAGCTGAATACTAAAGTGGTGAGAAAGATTTGTTGCTCAACAGGAAATGGAACTCTAGAGACAGAGCTTTACAGAGCAATTACTCTAATGCTGACATTAATATCTAAAGAAGCTTGTTTTTTTTCCCATAGCAGAGCTAACTCTCCACTGAATTTCAGGTTAAAAATCCATCTGACCTCTATGTGTATGGTCCTTGATGGCATGGAAGCCAACAACATAAGGCACTGATTTTCATTCTCAGACTCTCCATATAAATTAACCTGGCCTAAAATGTAGTCCGCACTAACTTGATTATTACAAAAAAATGTTTATTTTGAAGCAGCAAAGTCTTCAATCTTGAGGCTCAGCCAAACCAACTTGAAAATGCCACAGTCTTGTGTGTGATTGTGAGCTGTATAAAAAATGTACCAATAAAGAATTCAATAAAAAATTATGACGCACACAAAAAAGGATTTGAAAACCCACTGGAATCAACCTGATAACCCACTGCATTATTTGTATCAGAGATGATGTCTGTTGGAAATACTACATAGGGACTTTAATTATATTAATATGTAAATGGCTCTAGTGAAAATATTCAGAACATACATAAGCAGAGGAGGGGTCTGATCACTTGGGAAAATCCTTGGGCCTCTCTTGCACAGTTAAACATAGACTGTGCATCTCAGCAGTCTCACTCCTAGTTACATAATAAGATAATAAAATGGATTTTTAAAAAATTCCACAGTCTTTATTCAGAAACAAAGTGAGCAGAGATCTGTGGCTGAGGTTCAAGAGCAGGGCTGTTTCATCCCTCATACAATGGCTACAGGTCACAAGCATGTCATAACCACTTGTGCATGGGAACCCTACATACCCATCAAAGCATAATAGCAACAACAACAACAACAGTAACAGCAGAAGGTCAGGGGAAAATTATGTAAACGCTTAAGTATACCGATCTGTTTTCTTCATCTTTGCACGCACTTCTACTTGATTTCCTAAATCCAGTATTAAATCTTGACTGATTAGTATCTTATACAAATTTCCTTCCTCTTTTAAACAAAAAGCATATGCTGATGTTCTTCAAATGTTCTGAATCACGGAAATCATTAGAAGAGTTTTATAAACACACGAACTCTTGGAGTTCCTGAGGAGTAAGTGTGAGGCATGCATTTTATTGGTGCCTTTCACCAGCATCACCCTAAATGTCAGGCAGATTTCAGAATTGCTCCTCTTCATTATCAAACCCCCCATTATTTCCAACTACATGTGAGTGCACAGAAAACTGGGGCCAGAAAATGTTCAACTATACTCATGAGAAAAGGGTTCGCGAGTCAATGTGAAATTAACCATCCAGTTTTAGTTTAGACTGAAACAGTGATTCTCAGAAGATGTAAAATGTTTTAACATCTTCATCCATGGCCTATCATGGTCAAAACTACAAATGTAAGTGAAATATACTGATATTAAATATCATTCTTAGTCCATATAGTGGGAGAGACATAGGCTCAGGGCAATTAACACTTCGCAGATGTTATTACATCAGACAGAGCAAGAGTTGGAGAAGTAGGCAGTCTCTCTGCTACCAATTCTTTTGTTCCTTAAAAAGATGCATTATGAATACCTATACTATACCTATAATAAAATGCATAGCTTCACATTATCAGTTCTTACATTCTAATTGTACAAGTACTGTTGGGGCACAAGTTATAAGGTTTGGCAATTTTAACATTATTTTTAAAATTGATTTTATTGGTACATTTTATACACACAATATGATCACCCTTAACACTGAGAACCTGCACCTGCATATGACACTTCTTGATTCTCATGTTTCCCTTTCCCCTGCTATCTCTACAACCCTCACCCTTATATACATAAGCTTTATTTCTTTAACTATCAAGTTTTTTTTTTCCTTTTCTAGACCTTTCCCTCTACCTTTTGTGTATTTTCTTCCTATTTTGCATTACCTATCATACATTTTGGCATTCCATTTATCATCCTTCACAATCCTAAATAAAAGTACTGGGACGGCTGCACTTGGCTAAGAAAAAAAAAAATGATTTTAAGTACTGGTGTTTTTAGACACCAGTGTAGTAGAAGTTTTAGGATTCAAAAGACTTCTCTAAATTCCTAGACCTGGAACTTGAGCTAGACGTTTTGTCTAATATTAAATGATAGCCACTGTTGTAACATTTGCTGGTAGTTCATTCAAAAGTGAAAATAGAGCCAGGAATAGTAGCTCATGCCTGTAGTCCCAGAATTTTGGAGGCAGAAGCAGTAGGATTGCTGTGAATTTGAGGCTTCCCTGGGCTACATAGTGAGCTCAGGCACAGTCTGAACTACAGAGCAAGACCCTGTATCCAAATAAATAAATAAATAAATAAATAATAAATAAATATTTAAAAGTGAATATAGATACTGCAAAATGATTTATTTTATTTTATCCAATAGTCCTAATATATTGTGACTTCAACATGTGGCATTGGCCTTTCTAGAAGTTGTCAGAAGTGGTTAAAAGCTAACAAAACAGCAGGCCTAGACTTTCAATGAGGAATTTGAATGAATTTAATTTTATAGTTGTCTCAAAACTACAATACATAGTTATACTTTATACTGAATAGCTAGTCGCTTTAGTTCATCAATACAAATCTAAATTTAGATCTAATTATCTCTTCTAAATAATTGAAAACCACATTGGCTCACAAAAATGTGTTCCTTATAGTTTAAAACCAAAACCCAAATATTAAATGTATTTATTTTTCTCACACAAATATGCAATATGGACCAATATAAAAATTGAAAACAAAACAATAACTAGAGTAAGATATTTTTTAACATTTAAATATTTTGAAACAATAGTCCATAAACGTTTGAAACTGGAATCAAATTATAACAGCTATGAACAAAGTTGTACTCTCAGTTTTCTTTGGAATACTTTGAATATTAAAACCCAGAGAAGCTCCACATATAAATTCTTTGAATAACAAAGTCTTTTAGTTGTCTTCAGCACAAGACTACAAAATCTACTAAAAGACAGTTTGGAGTTAGCTCTTAAACAATGGATATGCACAGAGAAAGCTGGATCCTATATTGCTATCAAACAGGAATTTAAAATCTCCTGCAGGGAACACAGTGACCTGCTAAACAAATGTGTAACTTGTGAAGAAGAGTGAGATCCATCTATGCTTGTACAAAGGACCCTGAAACTCACCCTTCTCACATCTAATTAGCACACAGTTTTCTCCTCTACTTGCCTGTACATTTTCCAACATTTGAGAAGGTAGCTTGAAGGTCTACCAGTGAATTGAAAGGATTTCATGCTAGTAGGCTGAATAATATAGTTTTTCTTTATGTAAATATCCAGTTATACTGATACCTCTCTGTGTAGGGTAGGAAGACCATGTTTATGATCATTATCAGCAGTTTTAAGTAAGCAATTTTTATTTCTATAATGTTAGAAAACAGGAATCGCTTGTGTTGGTTAATCATGGCTTATATATTTTTCCTCTGATAGTTTCCCTAACAAATGGAAACATGTAACTCTATTCACTCACATACCACATTCATTTAAAGTTCGTGATAAGTTTAAAGTCATGGACAGATTAATTTTGGCCACTACTTTTGACTTCCAAGTGGGAACAGAAGCAATGTTAACATAAAGTGGACAGCAGTCTCCCTTCTCCACAAGTTAATTAAAAAGATTACATGATACAATTTATTTAAAATGACATGTAAATAAGTGGTATTTATTAATACATGACAGCTTTAGTATAATCTTTCATATTGGAAAAGATCAAGTGTAGGTAAATCAGTGAGAAAACAGTCTGTTAAAACTTTGAAATGAAATAACCACAACTCTAAAAGCAGACAAATACATTTTTAAGTATAGTATATGCACTTCCTTTAAACCACTCCTATTACTAAAGGTTATTTTGTTCTATAATGAGTTAAGAGAGAATATTGTAAAAGTAAGGTCATTCTTTTGGAGACAGATAAATATCATGCTCTAGTCTTTCCATTTGTTAGATCTGTATTCAAAATAAATCACTTACTCTCTCTGAATGTCACTATTCCTCTAATTCAAATTATAAGATGTGTAAGTCTACATTCAAAAAACATCTGAGACACATATTAAGTACTGGTTATGAATGAAGTATACAACTTAGTAGAATGCTAAAAGAAAGTTTCTACACAAAATAATAATAAATACATATAGCTCCTGAAATTTCTGCACGTTTTAGTAACAAGCCTTGCAAGAGGAGAAGTTAAGGTAAGCTTATGGTGCTATGTATCTTGTTATCTGAAATACTGTATAGATGGTTTCAGCAGAGAAGGGTGGGGATGCTTTACACCCTGTACCCATACTATCCTGAGTTAGTGTGAAATTGTTAGCTCTGGGAATTCCCATTAATGTGGAGAGGAAATACTGGCTTATTTCTAGGATGTAGGATAATGAAATCAATTAAAAATGCCCACCCTACAACAAGAAAAATCCATCTGATTTTTTTTTTTCGGTCCTGGGGATTGAACTCAGGTCCTTGTGCTTCCAAGGTAGGTGTGGTACCACATATTAAATCCCAGCCCAAAATCCATCCAAAATCTGTCTGATTTTTAAAAATCACTACAGACCTTGAACACATCAAAGACCTGAGGCCTTAGTATGAATTATAAGCCTAGAAGCTAAGTAAAGATAGAGCTCAACAGCCCAGAGGTTCCCATTTCCAAGTAGAAAATATCAGATGCTGCACAAGACACAAAATATAGATTTAGCTCAAGTTTTCAGCAACTTGCTGAAGACCAAGTCTGGGTAAGAAGGAACATGCAGCATCGGCAGGAGCTGCAGACTCAGGGTATTTTGTATTCACATTGAAGTTCTTGGTCCACACACTCGTCGAGAGTTCACGGGGAAGACCTGAGCTGGGGCCTGGGCTAGGGCTCCTCAGGGTCCAAGTACAAAGGTCGGAGCAGTCACTGAGAGAAAGGCACAAAGCCTCACCCAGTCTTTCCCCTTTTTCTAGTGCAGATCTATAGCCATAAGCCACTGGGAGAAGAGCATTGTATACTTTGAAACTCAGAAGAAAGATAGAGGTAGGGCAAAAAACCCACAAAGAAACAAGTAAAAACAACCCTAGGGAAGAAACTGAAGTGTATCCTGTGCTGGGATTAGGTCGTTACAGATTCTGTCCCGATGGAAAAAGAGCATGATCCTTATTTTGAGACGCATCCCCACATACCTACAATGTACTCCATTCCCTAAACATGAAATCAAACAGAAAAGTGAAAAATACCATCCTCCCTTCAGCTAATATCATACTAGAAAATACTGACACATTTGTGACAGTCTGTTCCTGGGAGAGTCCGAGAGTGTGGAAAGGGAAATCTCTCTGGTATAAGGTATACAGCATGGTCCAGATAGGAGCTCAAGGGGCTCTCCTGACAGACCACACATCCTTTAAGCACAGTAACTGTCAAGAGTATGTGGAAGGTAGAGATGACCTGTGAACAACCACAGGGTGGGGAGGATTGGCTATGAAAATCCTCTCCATAAAAGTAAAGGGAGACTATTAGGGAGGAGGATGGGGTGGGAAAGGCATTGCAAAAAGGATGGTGGTAAAGTACATTATATGCATGTATGAATTTACCAGGTTTAACCCACAAGTCTGTAAATATTACACACTAAGAAAAATAGTGTTTTAAAAAAGGAACTACATAATTAAGTCTTTATTTTTTTAATTGAAACTGTTTGTTTTTGTTCTTGTGCAGCAGAATCTTGCTACCCAGTTCTGGGCAGCCTTGACTCACCATGTATCCCAACCTGGTCTGGGGCTTATAATCTACTTCAGTCTGCTAGTGGTGGAATTACAGGTGTATATCATCAACCCAACCTATAAAAAGCCTTAACCAAAAAATGAAAGATTAAAATATGCAAAACAAGTCTATTTCTGGATTTCAAAAGTTAGTTTTCAAAGTTTCTCCTAAAACACTGAAAGCTTCAGTCTGTTACCTAAAATCATAAGATACAGGAAATATAGATTATTAAGATATCAAAGGAACTATAATTAGATGGAAATGTTAGCAGAGAGACTGAATTATAAGGAAAAATGAAATGAGAAGTTAAAATAAAACAAAATCAAGACCAGAAATATTTGCTGTTCATACACTAGTCAGTACATTCATTATGAGCATGAAAAAAGTCAATCAATAAACTTGAAGGTATATTAACAGAAATTACCTAAATTGAAATACAAAGAGAAGGATGTATTAGAAAATTCATTGTATCAATGTCAAATGAGCTAATATATTTCCAGACAAAAAAGAGAATTAGAATGAGATGTAATAGTTATATTAAAAATGACCAAGGAGGCCGGAAGATTAGCTCAGTGGTTCTGGCGCCTGCCTTGCAAGTGCAAGGTCCTGAGTTCGATCCCTGGTAACCACATACAATGCTGGGCGTGGAGACTCATGCCCACCAACAATCAATACCGCATACCACAGTGACGAGCATGGTGGCTCACGCCTGTAATCCCAGCACTCGGGAGTCAGAGGCAGGAGGACTGCTGAGTTCGAGGCTTGTCTGGACTACATAGTGAGCTCAGAGCCAGCCTGAACTACAAAGTGAGACCCTGTCTCAAAAAAAAAAAATGACCAAGGAATTTTTAAAAATTAATGAAAGATGACAAGTTTAAAATGCAAAAAACTCAGACAACACCCTAAATTCCATTCTAGCCTAAAGAAAACTACCCGGTTTTTTACAGCTAAAAATCAAAAATAAAATCTTCAAGTCTATGAAGGGAACAAGAAAGCTTTATACATAAAGATGAACAAAAATTATAATTATAATAGTTATTTTTATGAAATGCCATGAAAGGATTGATACTTACAAAGTATTAAAAGAAAAATAGATTCTGTATTTTAAAAATATGTTTTTAAAAAACATTTTTAGAAGTTTCTCCTTTTTATGGAGGAAAAATATGGACAGATGGACAGATGGATACACAGATCAGATCTTGCTAGGTAGTTCAGGCAGACTTTGATCTCACTATGTAGCCCAGGCTGGCCTAGAACTCACTGCTATCCTTCTGCCTCAGTTTCCCATGTGAAAGGACTATAGGAGTCCACCACCATGTCTGCCAAAACATTTTCAGACAGAGTATTCATTTTCAACAGAAAACACTAAAATATGAAAGGTAAGGCCTAAGAAATATAACAGAAAACAACATATGTTTTATTTAACATCATACTGCAATTCCTAGTCAATGCTTTAAGATAAAGAAATGAAGTAATATGTATAGTGATTGAAAATGAAAAAATATAAAACTGGAAACTGTTTTAAAAGTCTCCATGCCATATAATTCCATTTATGTGCTATTCTATAAATGTCTTTGTGGAAGAATTTTTTTAAAAAATCTATAAAAAGGTTTTTGGAGCTGATAAATCCACTTAGCAATACCAAGAAGAAATAAATAATACATAAAATACAATAAAGAAAAATAAATGGAATTTATATACCACCAAAAAGCAACTGAGAATTGAGTATTTCAAAAAGTGCCATTTAGAATAGTGATTTTCACAGAAACCCATGTCTGACGGTTTATCTTTAGTCTCAAATGTGCCAATGGACTTTTCAGCAATGCTGGACTCTTAAGGAATGGGAGACTCCTAGAGATGGACTAGATGAATTTTTCATTATGAGATGGAAATGAGTCTTTAGAAAATAGATCTAGGATGTTTTTGTTTGGATCTAAAATGTCCTCAAAACCCAAGCTGTAAAGGTTTGATTGCCAGCTGATGAGAAGTATGATTGAATCATGAAGTTTCCAGTAACGTGGGTTAACCGCCAATGAAGGCATAGGTAAAGAGCTATGAGGAGGTAGCTTCTAGTTAAGAAAAGTTCGCCACTATGAGTTTGACTTTGAAGGGTATTTCTTGAAGCTGGGAACCTTCTGTAGCTCTTTCTGTCCCTGCTTCCTGACTGCCATGGGTGAGTAGCTTTCCTCTGCCACCTTTCCTTACAGGACAATCCCTGTCATATGAGGCCTGAAAGAAATGGAACGATACTATCATGAGCTGAAACATCTGAAACTAGGTGTCAAATGAAATCTTCCCTTTTATATTGTTTCACTCAGGTATTCTGTCACAGTGATTAAAAAAGCTGAGTGATACCTTGAGATTGAAAAGAAAGGCTGAACAAAGCTACATGAGCTAATATTTTAATATGATGGTACACTCTGTATTTTTATTATGGTGATAGTTCTATGACACCAGTTTTTAAAAACTTTTAAACTTGAACACAAAAAGGATGAAATTAACCAATTCATAGTGAGATTCACAAATTGTACATTAATTTGTTAATAAAAGGTAAAAGATGATCTATGTGATATCAAAAATAAAGTTAGACTAATAAGAAATACAGGAATATTAAATTACTGTTAAGTAAAGTTTTCTGTTTTTACATGGTCTTATTATTTCTTTATTGCACAGATTTCTGATTTTGGAAAATAAGTTGTGAGAAAAGAATTGTGCTTATTGAAAGGGTTAAAGTCTAAAAATGCTGATGGTATTGTCCTGTGCTGCCCTTAATCTTATGAGACACTACTAATTACCTCATGGACACTATGAAGTGGAAAGAACACAATCAATATAGAAATGAGCCTTTTATCGTGTCATCAGTGTATTTAAAGCAAGATACTAAGGAACTGTAGTTAAAATGCAAATTAAATTCTAAGTAATTACTGAGGTCAGGGCTGTCAATAAAAGTTTCTGCAGTAAGTCAAACATCCAATTTGCACTGCCCAAGATGGTAGCCATAGACAAGCACGGCTGTAGAGTACTTAGTGTTTAGACCAAAGGAGGAACTAAGTACATGTTGTGCTTAATTTTAATGGGAGTACAAATGTCCACATATGACCAGTGACCAATTAATACACAAAGCAGGCTTAGAGATTAGATTTCAGTATTTTTAAGATTAAAGTGAAAGATCCAGGCAGAAAAGGGCTTGACTGACCAGTTGTGAAATTCAGAGTGCCAATTCTGCACCAGGGGCCTCACATGACTGACTGGGAAGAAGAAAAGAAAGGACTAAGAAGGCAAGTCACACAGCAGAGACTCCACTCCATGGGGAGAATGCCAGCAGTGTCTCCTCTCACAGCTTCTGACCACTGTCCCAAGTTTTTGTGAGGTTAAGTATTTCTATGCAGCTGAAGAATTTACAGTACTTGTCCTAATATTTTTCTTGTAGTGATGGGAACAATACAATTGGTTGTAACTGCTAATCATTATAAATTCTAAATATGCTAATAGCTAATGTTGAAAATTAATTTTGGCATCTTATCACAAATGTGTATTGGGGCTACCCAGAGGACAAAATTTTCCCTGTTGATGAACCAAAAATTTCTGATGAGTAACTTATATTTCATCTATATTGTGATTACTTTGTCATTCTCCAGCAGAAGTGTGTACCTTATGCATTACACTTGTTAATGTACAAAGTCTAGCAGACTCAAAATGTTTTCCTGTACTAAATAACTAGTTAGTTCTATTCCAAGAATATCTTTACTGTAAGAAGTAGGCAATAATTTAAAACTTAGTGAAACTTAATGACTTACCAAAATAAACTTAAATGTCTTATGATAATACTATCACTAGCATAACATGCAAATATTTGTACAGGCATCATCTGTGGTGTCTTCAGGGGATAGTTTCTAAATTCTTCAGGATACCCAAATTCCTCAGTGTATAAAATGGGACAAGTATATTTACACATATACTTAAATCTTTTTTATATTACTTATAATAATACAAGTACAATCCAAATACTTGCTATACTACATCATTTAGAGAATGCTGAAAATGTCTACATATTCAGTACAAACACAATTTTTTCCAAATATTTTCAATCTTCAGTTGACTGAATCCTTAGATGCAGGACTACAGACGAAGAATCAAAAAACACAGAAGTCGACTGACACATGTGTAATGTATCTCTGTAAAACAGACCTTCTGTATGTGATTGGGAAGTGTGTACTCTACAAAGGAAACCAGACCAAGGCGACAGCAAAGCTGAAAACCATTCTAGATTCTACTTATTCTTACACACGGAGCTGTATTCTACCAGAGGAGAACACACCTTTCCATTATACAGCCTATCAAGCAATGTACCAATTAAAACAAGTCCTCAGAACGAACAGCTTTCCACCATTCCTTTATCTGGAGAGAGGGTATACCTTAGCAGCTGGGAGGTGTATTTGTCAATATACAGAAAGAAAACACGAAAACATTATCACATTAGCACACACTGACTCATGTTTTCCTGTAAATTCAGGGAAGTTAAGGAACAACTTCCAGGGAAGAGTGATAGTGATAGGGGTACCTAAAAACAATGAGTATTAATTTAGATGTTAAAAATAATGTGGGACATAATGAGATTCAAAACTAAAGACAGGTATAGAGTTAAGTGGCTAGTCTTAAATATTTTGACCATGTTAGGAAGAACTGCTAAACCTTCAACTGCATCCTAAATACAACAGTGCTGAGCATCATAAAGGGTATGAGTGCTTTAAAGATTCTAAGAACGTGAGTCCGGTCCTGAGCTGGGGGAGAGGAAGAAGAGGTCCCTAACATTACTGGTCAATATCTAAATCTCTTACCCCCTCTCCGAAGTTCAAATTCTCTAAAACTGTTTGATGATTCTCATGAAGACAGAAGCATGCTGTCATTTTCTTCTCGTGTTATGTAGTCCTCTCTTGGCTCCTGCCTCACGACAAGTCAGCCACACAGAATCAGAAGGGAAGTCAGTGATACAGACATGAAGCTTGCACCCACCTGCTAAGCTCAGACTAAATTTGCCCCTCTTTTCTGAAACTAATAAACTGGCAATTTGCTTTTTGTGGGTGAATCAATAAAAAGCTAATTTTTTCTTCCACTATTTATCCTCAACACTCATCATTCTTATTATCTTTCACTGTAGATTGTGAAATTAGGGCTTTTGAATGTAGCAATAAAGTTGAAATCTTCCCACAAAGTTATATAAAATTGTGAAATACATAAGTATCTCAGATAATCATGACTCAATATAAAACATTTTAAATACATTAAATAGAAGTGATAAGATAAACATGTTACATCTAAAATTATTGTCTGAGGACCAGATATTTAGGTCAGTGATTTCAGCACCTGCCTTGCAAGTGCAAGGTCCTGAGTTTGATCCCCAGTAACCACATACAATGCTGGGTGTGATGACTCACGCCCACAAGCAATCAATACCACATATCACAGTGCTGGGCATGGTGGCTCACACCTGTTATCCCAGCACTTGGGAGGCAGAGACAGGAGGATTGCTGAGTTTGAGGCTTGCCTGGGCTACATAGTGAGCTCAGGGCCAGCCTGAACTACAAAGTGAGACTCTGTCTCAAAAAAAAAAAAAAAAAAATTATTCTCTGACAAATAAGCCTTAGTTGAAAAAGCCACATATATTTATATTTTCATCATTAGAAAACATTTGTTTTTGCAAACACATGTGACATCCATGTATTCCTAGCTCTTAAAAGGTTTTAAATAGATACTGCTTTAATGTTTAAGTTAAAGAAAAAGGATAAATTTTTCTTCAAAGTGACTTACCTATGGAAATTGTACCAGTTTTATGACATGGGGAAAGATCATGAAAAATAGACCTAAGTATCTTGAAAATAGTGGAATTCACTTGCATTAGGCAAATAACAATAGCAATGACAGTTAATTATTCATTTTTATTCAATTTTGCTATACACTGAAGTATAGCTAAGTAGAAATAAAAAGTAATCTTTTATAATTGTAACATAAAGGTGAGGGTGTTATTCATTGGTACAAACTGTGTAGCACTGTGGGGCCCTAAATTCAACCCCTGGGACTGCCAAAAAAATATAGTGTACATCTGAAATAAATATTATTTGTACCAGAATTTGAAAAAATACAGATGATGAAAACTTTAAATGACTATACATTTCTCTTATTTTACTTTTTCTTTTTAGAGTTAACTCTATATATGAGGAAAGTGAAATGTCAAGTTTAGCTGATTTTCTGATCATATAAGTATTATATGAAATATTAGCTAATATATATGCACATGCCTTTAAATATATGATTATATATATATGAGAAAAACAAATATCATCTTATTTCATTTATGTATGAGATCTAAAATAGTAAAGTCACAAAAGCAAAATGGTTGTTGAGGGATTAAATGACAGAAAAAATAAGAAGATGTTTATCAAAGTGCATAAAGCTTCTGTTGTGTATAAGAAGTTCCAGGGAGGTACTGTACAATTCTGTGATTATGATTAATAATGTTGTATTGTAAGCTTATAGATACATTGGCTGAAACTACAATTTGAAACTTGTGGGGAAAAAGGAAAAAACAAAAACAAATGAAAAACATGCTATTGCAAGCAGCTATTACAGAAAATACCAACTTGTCTCTCTCTCTTTTTTTTTTTTTTTTTTTTTTTTTTTTTTTTTTTTTTTTTTTTTTTTTTTTTTTTTTTTTTGAGACAGGGTCTCGCTTTGTAATTCAGGCTGGCCCTGAGCTCACTATGTAGCTCAGGCAAACCTCAAACTCAACAATCCTACTGCCTCTGCCTCCCAAGTGCTGGGATTACAGGCGTGACCAACCATGCCCAGCACTGTGGTATGTGGTATTGATTGCTGGTGGGCGTGAGTCACCATGCTCAGCATTGTTGAGGTGGTTACTGGAATGGAACTCAGGACTTCCTGTTTGCCAGGCAGGTGCCCGAACCACTGAGCTAAATCTCCAGCCCTCAACTTGTTTTTCATTCTGTAAGAGCTTACAGATTGACTGACAACTGATTCAAGTAAAATCCAAATAACAGTATGTCTGTGACTGCGCACACCTCTACGCTCAGAACACAAAAGACAGACTGCTTCCTCTAGTTGATAAATTCCAGGTACAGTTGTGCTGACTTGACAGAATAAAACCTTTAAGTAGCACGTGTCATCCTAATGCAGGATGATTTGTATGTTGAAGACTTAAGAGATCGAGAACTATACAGAAAGGTTAATTGAAAAAATAATGGGAATCAAATTTAATGATGTTATCCTGTACAAAACCAAATAGAAAAATAAATTTTATACAAAATTCCAGACTTATTCTGTATATCTTTACTTTTTTAAGGGACAAGGAAAATGATTATTCTCTAAACATCTGTCTAAAAATTCTTGCTGGCCCAATGAGTATATAAACAAGGAAATGGTCAGAGGGAGAGAGGATTGGTAGAATAACTACATATGAATAATTAAAATAAGAACAGCTGAGTTTCTGTAGCATTTCCATTGAAGTGCAAATATTTTATTAGAATATACATTTTATAACTACTTATTTTACATGAGATTAGAAATATTGTCATTTAAAATCAGAACTGCTCAATGTCAGTACACATAATAAAATTCAAATAATGAAATTTTAAAATTTTTCTTTATTTAAAATATAAAATAACAAACAATAATAATATCCTAGAACCAACTGTAAAAGACATCATGGAAGAAAAGATTTTATATTTTAGCAATGAAATGTATTTCCATCCTGCTTTTTCTCATTTATTGAGTTTATTGGTACAATTTAGATATACATTATGATCACATTCACAAATTTAAAAATTTATACTTAAAAATTTGTAAATGTACATAATATATAGTGGGCTAGGATTTCAGGTCCCATTTGACCATGATATTTCCCTCCTAAGTATATACATAAAAGAATTAAAAGCATCATATCACAGTGACATATGTCCTCCTTGATTTTTTTTTTTTTTTTTGAGACAGGGTCTCGCTTTGTAGTTCGGGCTGGTTCTGAGCTCAGGCAAGCCTCAAACTCAGCAGTCCTCCTGTCTCTGCCTCCCGAGTGCCCTCCTTGATTTTTGAAAAGATCTCATGTCCTTAAATTGCATAGTTGGTCTCACTGTCATACTAACATTTGGACACACACACACACACACACACACACATATATATTTGTCCTCAGGTATATACTGATTTTAAAATATTGGATTTCACCATTGCGTGTATGCACATGCCTATAACATATTTTGTTCATACCAATGTCCCCTATCATGCACTTCCACTTCTACCTTCCTCTTGCTCCTTTCCTCTTGGGTAGCAGGTCTCCCTCTGAGAGATTTTGTAGCTATTAATTATTCTCTTGTTTGTCTCATATCACATATATCATTTTCTAGGCCTTTAGATTCCATTTGAAACCATACGGACAGGAAATCAGCTTTGGGGCTCAAATATTTGCCATGAGAAAGAAACCTGACTCTTAGAAATGACCACATTGTCTACCAAAATGGATTTAAATCAACTAATTCTGACTGAAAGTCCATACTGATAGTGTCTAAATTCTCAGGACTAGAAAGTCATACAGGGAAGAAACAAAAACATGATTCAGAATCCAGAGTCTGAGAAAACTAACACTGCCTGTTTCACTCCCTTGTCATTTGAAACTCTGGCAAAGTGCACATGTTAGCTGGGCCATGGCTTCTCATGCTGTCAACAGAGAGATTCTAATTAGATGATGTTCAGTATTTATCAGTTGAACACTGAAAACAGCACGTGAAAAATTCCCAACATGCTCTACACAGCACACCATTAATAAATCAAAGCTATTATAAAATTCTAGTAAAAATTAAAATTAATGTATGTTATAGATTTATATCCTTGGATGACATCATGATTTATCAATTTGTGGTGTATTTATGAGCAAAAAATGCTAAAACCAGGGATGATGGCATATACAAAAGATAAATTTTAAAACAACTCATTATTTTAGCACTTAGGATATGGTTAATTAATAAAAAGTCAAAACAGAAAGTAGTTTTCCTGGAGCTAGTGTGACTGACAAATCAATGAAAACCTGATAATTTTTCCTTTTCAGCAGTAACTGAATTCCTTGTATTAAATAAAGACTCAAAGTCTCTGGAAATTCCTCAGTATATTAGATGTAGGAAAACCTACCTCAGTAGAAGTATTAAAACCAGCAAACTCTTCCATGCATACTGTGAAAGCACTGAATCAATAGCAAATTCAAGTTCATTTGAGTGAAAAATTGTCTAAATCAAGTTACCAATTTCTGACTAAAGCTAAAGTGAGCAGACTTTACTTCTCATGTTTGAATGCACACTTAAAAGCTTGGCTGGATTGCATCTTTCTGTAAATACATATATAAAGTAAATCTGGTTCAAATTTTGAAGCAGTTGGAAACAGATTTAATTTGAAGCTAATTTTTGGTCACTTTTGATACATAAATAAGACAAATAACTTCTTGGAAGGTGAGAGGAGGAGTGAGTAGGAAAGTAGAGTTCTGGGCTATTTCTGCAAAAGGCTTACTATAGAATTTAGCATGATTTATTCCATGTGGATTTTACACTGATAATAGTTTATTTATAAAAGGTGAAGCAAACCAAGCCTTTTTTCAAGATTATTTTGACCAGAAACCTAGTTATTCAGTGATTCTACCTCATGGAGATAAGTAATGATTTTTTTTTGAAAGCTTTAGCCTATCCCATATAATAAAGAAAGGATTTTCAAACACAACACTATTTCTCTTTCAAGTCAATGTGCAGCTATTTACTTTGGTTATCATTAAGATTCAGTTCTTATAGATCTAATAGATTTGTTGCACCCAAGTTGACTGGCAAGGTCGTGGCTTTGCAAACATCACATTTTTCTGATTCAATCAGTATCAATTACTCCTTTGGTGATGGATAACAACCAGTGCCTATGATCAGTCATAAATTACAGACAGCTTTAATACTTTGGTGAGTGAATATAGCAAACTATGCCTAATGTTAGCTGCCACACAGAGAGAGACAGAGACAGAGAGAAAACAGAGAGAGACACAGAGAGACACCACTGAACTGAACCTCTGGTGCAGTATCAACATATTCTCTGTTGACATTACTTAAAAGGTTTCTCTTCACATATTCACAATACCATTTTGTTAACTACAGGTGCTCAGTTCTCAAGCAGGTCTCCATGAACATATTCAGCTTACACAACAGAAGATTTATATTCATCGAAAAGTAATTTTCTACTTCCCATCTCTCCACTTTCTCAGCTCTGGGCAGCCATCATTTTATTTTCTATTTCTAAGAGTTTGGCTATTTTCTTCTAGGATTTAATGCAATAATTATCCAAATCTCCTCCTCTTCCAGCCCCTTTCAAATTTTCTCTTAGGAGTTTGTCTTATTCAACAGGTAATTTATAATTCAATATATTAATTCTCCAAAGACTGAAATAACTAGGAAACTATTAATCAAGTATGTGTTTAACTTCTGAATAATTTGTATGCTTTTATATTCATTTTTAGGCCACAAGAATTAAAAGCAAGAAATAAATTTATGAAAGGAAATAGTATATAGGATTCAAGACACACCCTTTCATATCTGAATAAATAACTGGACAGAGATTGGTACTACAAAACAGGACAGGACAGAGAATTCACAAATAAATACAATGGATTGAGAAAGCACAATTTTATTTTCTCAGATAAAACAATTTATGTGATTTAATTTTTACAACATTTGATGTTAGCACATTTTATGAACCTGATATGGTGCTTAAAATAATTTTACTCTAATATGTGTGCACTTTTTTATGTGCTTTTGAACATATACAACACAAATACTATATACTTATGGAGGTACTGAATTTTTGTGCAAAATTATAGCTCAAATCAGAGCCATACAATATTAATTAGAACTTTCAAATATGCTTAATTGGAAACATGCCTACAGTTAAGGATACTTTCATAACCTCTACACTGAGGAAACTATAAACATTACCTATAGGTATTATAGGCTTTAGTTTCAGCAATGCTGAATCTGAAATCTGACCCACTTCTATCTCCAGTTGAATGTATTTATATAAAAGGCTATGAGTGATAGTCACAACTCCCATTAACTTCTTTATAAGGTATCTACTTAGAAGGATAGTTTGTGAAGAAACCTGAAAGAGACAAGACACTCTAGAGAATAAATTTAGAGTTTTTTTCATTATTCAGTAAACTTTATTGGTACATTATATACACAGCTCACAAACACACACAACACTGGGGAATTTGTACCAATAGATGACACAGGTCAATTCTCATTTTTACCCATATCCCTGCCCATCCACCCCCTCCCACCCTCTATATACATACTCTATTTTTTTCTGAATCATATTTATTCCTTCCTCTAAATTTAGAGTTTTTAAAATTAGAACACTCCAGTTGAATTTTATTAAGAAATCTTTCTAAAGGTCAAAATTTTAGGGATTCATGATGGTAGACAGCTCTCTCTACTCTCGCTAATTACTCTAATGAGTCTATGAGCTGCTTCATCTTGTAAAGCTTCCATTTATTGCACCACCTTTGCTCTCTCCTGTCTTAATGTTGACAAAGAGGTTGCACACTGAGATTGAAAGGTATTGATTGTTCTATAAACAACAAAAGCCACTATGCCACCACTTAATGGGTAATTATACAAAGGGCTCAATAAAAAAAATGATGTAGGAGAAAGCACACCAAATTTTCTCATGATAAGATTCTTTATGGGATATTATTTAATTATTGATTTTTATGACTGATGACAGAATGAATGCAACCTTATATAATGGTCTACAGGCTGTTCTGTTTGCCTTGGCAACCACATTGTCAGTTTGGAATATTTCTGGATCTTTCTCATTTTATATTTTTGCTACAGTTTTTTCAAAGGTTGTCCATAAATATTAAGAAAACTAAATAAATTGTATTCATACATTGACTCATTGTATATGTTTATTCACAGTCCAGTAAAAGAGAACAATAAAGTTTCGCCTCTGATAGTTTTCAAAACTCTGATAGTCTCTTATTAGAACCATTAAGTTTGCTGTCTTTACTTAAATATATTTAGAATTTAGTATATTTAAATTAATAAAGTGATGAGATAAAACTAAAGATGGAATTTGTCACTAGATAAAATAATTCAAAATTAAATTAAATAGTCTGATATATAAATAATTCTGGTATAATTAGGATAATATGAAAATAGCAAAGTAGATGGCTTTATGAGTTTTAAATTTTTATGATTAATATAAATATTAGGAAAATCACTTTTGATTATTCACAAAGACAACTTGGTTTTTGGACCAAATTAAAAGTGTTGTTATTAACTGGATGACTCAGGACAAATCATTCAGTCTCTCTAAGTCATGATTTCTCCAGAAACAAAATCTCAAGAAAAGAAACCAAGTTTGACATAAGAATAGTCTGAAGCGTGCAGTTCAGTCATTCGTTCCAAGGTTTAGCCACAATAATCAGTAAAGACTGCTAGAATCACCCTCTCTCTCCTCTGCTCCCTGTGTGATTCTCATTCCTGTGGTTGTGAACATGAATTTGCTTTGGAAGGAACAGACCCTCCCAGTTGGATAAGAGGGGATGGGGTTGTCTAGATAAGAGTTGGGACATAATTAAAGAGCATATACATTGTGTGTTGCAGAATTAGGAGTAGTGGACTAAAGATAGGATTTATAATTGATAGGGATGAATCTGGAAATTAAGAGAAAGGAAAATTTTAGGAATATTTCATGGAATCAGAGGACTTTGGACCGCATTTAGAGAGTATCCTCTAAGACATTTTTAAGAACTGGAATTTGCAGTTTTTTTTTTTTTTAACTATGTTTACTACTGGTATGAGGATGAATTAAAAGTGAGTACAATATCAGGAGCTGAAGTTTGCTATTTCTCCTATATACTCATCATTTATTACTCCAAAATATTTAAAAATTAGTTTTCCAACAGCAATTAAAAAAAGTTACTTTATCTGCCTGTCTCATAAAATCTATACCTGAGTTTAGAGTTACCTTAAGTACCTGAGTCATGTCGACAGAACTTTGATATCATTCCCTTATATGACTTTTCCTCTATTTCCTTCTACCTTGACCTATTTTGTTCTTTGTTCTTTCAGCATCTGCTTGCAAAGTCTAACTGCAGTCTACCCAGCTCTTGGTAATGGATGATCTGAACTATTTACTGAACAAATGCTCACTGTGTGTGAAGGATGGGGCAGGTTCTGTTCTCATTTCAGCTTTCCCCCTTCTGAGCCCCTTGTCAAACATGATTATAACTTGACATTAAGAATTGACTTTGAGGGCCGGAGGGTTAGCTCAGTGGTTCCAGTGCCTGCCTCGCAAGCGCAAGGACCTGAGTTTGATCCCCGGTAACCACATATAATGTTGGGCGTGGAGACACGCCCACCAACAATCAACGCCGCATACCACAATGCCGGACGTGGTGGCTCACGCCTGTCATCCCAGCACTCGGGAGGCAGAGACAAGAGGATTGCTGAGTTTGCGGCGGCTTGCCTGGGCACCATAGGGAGCTCAGGACCAGCCTGAACTACAACGCAAGACCCTGTCTCAAAAAGTAAAAAAAAAAAAGAATTGACTTTGAATGTTTTCACCAATATTTTCCTTCTTTGTGATGAATTTTGATGGTTAATATTATATGTCATCTTGATGGAGCAAAAAGTTGCTCAGTTATTTGGCCCAACATAATTGGTTTATGGAGTCACATGACAGCATCATTCTGAAGGAGATAAAAATTCATCCAGTACACTGAATGGAGCAGGTTGCCTTCCCAGTGACCTTCATCAAATCCTTGGAACACACCAATGGAGCAAAATGTGCCCTGAGAGAATATTCACACTCTCCGCCTTGGGGTCTGCCAGGTAGTGCATCAGGAATCTCTCACTTTCCTACTTGGAATCAAGTTGGAACTTACTACTGTGTCTGGCTCTATTTCAGTTTCTCTGGAGTAGCCAGACAAATTTGTGAATAATAGAAATACACAACATTTATTACCAACCTGACTGAAATGCCTTCTGCTACAAATTTTATTTGGCAAATAATTAATAATTCTTTGGTTCACAGTTTCCCCATCTTTAAAATGGGTATAGTAATTTCACTGAAATATCAAATATGTTAGCCTAATTCAATTCACTGATTTATTTAAAAAGCAACTGGAAGTATACTTGGTATATACCATGTACACAACTAATATTAGCTATTTTTATTATTTATCCATAAAATGAGAAAGCCAAGCCTTAATGTCAAAAATTAAACCATCCAACAGTACTACCAAGATAATTATGGGCTCTGCATGCAATTCTATAAGTGACTGAAACTTACAACACAATTTTAACCTGAAGATATTATTGGACTAACATATTATAAAGGATTTTTTAAAAGTCATTGCTTTTTATAGGTAAAAGAGTCACAGAACTCACTTCTCCTCTGACCATTTGAAGAATCAAGTATATCACTAGAAAGAATGAAAACTGACAAGCTTAAAAAGTTTGTTCAAACATTTACTCATTAACTTGGGGTTAACTTTCCAGTATTTGTAGAGTGCAGACACTATACATAGAACAGCAGAGTACCATTCCCATTTTCTAATTTTCATGTAATAATAACAAAGTGGATGGTGTGGAGAAATCCTTCGTAATGCTGACTGGCAGCTTTCTACTATGTCATATATGCTTCTCATCAAACTTCTTTTCTTTTTTAAAATTTGTATGTTTGAGCAATTTCACTAATTTGATTTCTCTCTCTGCTTTGAAAATGAAAATTACTTTTCTTCTTCTAGCCACTTAATAAAAATTAACTTTCTACCTGGGCAAAACATTTTAGAGACAATACAGAGCAGAAAGGGAAAGGGAGACAAAGTATAAAATACAAGTATAAAAGTATTATGTTCTTAGAAACATTTTCATGCAATGCCCTATCTTTGATTTTCAGAATTATTAGTTTTCTTCCAATTTTAGAAAAGGGTCACTTAGATGCATATATTTATTGTACAAATAAGATAAAGCAAATCTATCCTTTTTATTTTTCTGTTTCTCTTTTAATAAAATTAGTTTCCATTCTATTTTCTTTCAAAAAATTAGATCAAGTTATTACTGTGTCAGGGCATCAAAGAAAGACAATAAGGCTCTGACCTTCCCTAGAATTTCTAATCATCTCTAAGGGAGAAAAAAATGTTTTGTAAGGTACATCTCAGTTCTTTCCATGCTGGAGCACACAGTAGGCCAAAAGCACACTATAGACCAAATGAATGTAATACTACTCATTCCCTTTGATAGGTTTTAAGGTAGGCAGAGAGTCTGGGGGCTGGCTGGAATCCAGATAAAAGGAAAAGAAGTAGGAGGAAGAATATTGTTAATTTCCTCACTATTTTTTTTTTTGAGACAGGGTCTCACTTTGTAGTTCAGGCTGGCCCTCAGCTCACTACGTAGCCCAGGCAAACCTGGAACTCAGCAATCCTCCTGCCTCTGCTTCCCATGTGCTGGGATTACAGGCGTGAGCCACCACGCCCAGCACTGTGGTATGTGGTATTGATTGTTGGTGGACATAAGTCTCCATGCCCAGCAGTGTATGCAGTTACAGGGATTGAACTCGGCCTTGTGCTTGTGAGGTAGGCTGTGGAACCACTGAGCTAAATCTCTGGGCTCATTTCCTCACTATTTTAATTCATATGAGAAAAACAAGAAACTACATACTCAGAAGATATGCACCAAGTATCCTTCTAATTATATAGTATAGAACATAAATTGGAGCTTCACATGATAAGGGAGTATAATATGTAGTAATTTAATTGTTTTGCACTATTCTTAAACAGAACACAGTTGACCTCAAAGATTATTGTTAAGCAATCTGAAAGTTACTTTTATTGGGTTGTAATATAAAGGAATAAAAGATTAGGACAACATTGATCAGTAGCTTCCTTAAAAAATTGTTCCTTTATAAAGAACATTTTGAAAGCTGAATAATGATTGGAATAAAAAATAAAAATGAATGCAACAAAATTTAGTGTCTTCATCACAATATATTTTCTGAACTTAATATTGATCATTGCATATAATATTCTCTGTAGTAAACCCTCTTACTTTAATTGTTCACTTCCACTTAATCTCTTCAAAGTCCATTACGATTCCTTTGACTGTTAATGGACTCAGAGTAATCTAGGAGTAGCTCCTTTCACTTACATTGAACATTTGGCCCAGGCACTTGGCTAATTGTACACATTAATCCCAACAGAATGAGACATTATCCTCTGCTCTTAACACTCTCATTCTTGGTGTGGTACTGTATGCCTCCTGTGTTTTCCCCACACCGTTGAACATTTTACAAGACAACGCTGAAGAACACATTTTTAGGATGATAATCGTACTAAGTTAGACTCACTTCTCTCCAGGGGCCCCTCGTGCCAGTTCCTCCACCTAATCTCAGTGAACTGCTCTGTGTCCCAGCTGGGGACTGTCTCTCCTCCATTAATCTACCCATGCATGGACTGTTTTACCGTGAGGGAGCTGAGGGAGCAGAGGTGAAGGGTGAGAACCTTCCCTAGGATTCCACTGCCTCCTGTTTTCCAACTTGGTTAGATTCTGCTCCACAAACCAGTTCACACTCAACTCCACTCTCCTTTTCCTTTCATAGGTTGTGTTACGCCTCCCACTTCCTTTGGGATACCTGATGTAAAGTAGTCAGGACACACCAAAATACATACAGTTCCTTGAGGTTACTTTTTCTAACTGCTGCATAAAAGCTGTATATTTTGATCATATTTAATATGATGTTTTGAAATACAAATATTTTTACTTTTGCTTATTGAGTTTATTGGCATATTTAATATATACATTATGATCACAGTCAATATTGAGAATTTATACCTACACATGTTGTATCTCTATTCTCATTTTTCCCATTCCCCAGCCCTCTCTACAAACCTCACCTTTTATATACATAAGCTTTGTTTCAATTTCTTTGTTTCCACCATCAAATTTTGTCTTTTCCTTCTTTACTTTCTCCTATTTTCCTCTTTTCTTTTTACCATTGAAAATTTTCTTCCTATTTCACAATACCTATCATGTATTCTGGACCTCATTTACACCTTCAGTTTCTTATAAGAGAAATGATATGGTATTTACACATCTGAAGTGTTTTGAGATATATTTACATCAAGGAGTGGCCAAATTGAGAAAATTAACATATGGATTACCACAAGTGCTTATTGTTTATTGGTGAGAGTATTCAAAGTCTATTCTCTTAGCAGTTTTGAAAGAAATAACATATTTGTATTAAAAATACTCAACATGTTGCATAACAGATCTTGTGAACTTACTCTTTTATATAATTCAAATTATGTATGTTTTACAGCTTCTACCTAAGCCCCACACACAACCATTGCCACCAGCCCCTGCTAGATATCATTCTATTATCTCTTTCTATAGTTCAGGCTTTTCAGACAAAGTGTATAAGCGATTACTTTTAAATAAGCAATTAGCCAAAGCTTTTCATTATTTTAATTCTGGTACAGACTTCTTTTTGTTCTCTAATTGAGATTTTTTTTTTTTTTTTTGAGACAGGGTCTCGCTTTGTAGTTCAGGCTGGCCCTGAGCTCACTCTGTAGCCCAGGCAAGCCTCAAACTCAGCAATCCTCCTGTCTCTGCCTCCGGAGTGCTAGTATTACAGGCGTGAGCCACCACGCCCAGTGAGAAAAGTATTTTTTTTTCTTTCTTAGCAAGCTAATACTCTCTATGTAGCATAAAATAAGTGCGTCCTTTTTATCACAGAATAGAAATGAAAGTCTTCACTGGTTTACTCAAATCTGGCTGTAGTTTCAAGGTCTTTGTTTCCAGAGAAGGAGAATTTCAATAGCAAAACTTAATCCTTTCCAAAATTCAGGAGTTCTCAATGTGATAGTATTAAGACAGAGATCACCCACAGGCAGAAAAGTCAATCTGCATTAGGCAGAGTTTTGACAGACACTAAAAGTGCTGAATTTGGGAGGAATTTAGGAAAGGCACAATTCAACACTTACAGTGAAAGGAACTGGGCCTCAGGGTTGTCACATTTCTCAGAATTGATCTGAAAAACCTATAACCTCTCTAAACTAAATTATTTGAATACATGATTCACTCATAGTACCTAAGGATATTACAAAGTTTATCAATTTCTGATATTACATGCACACATTTATTATCTTGCCTGTTATTTCAGGTGGGAAAAGGAAATACCAAGATATGTATTAAACACATGCATGTGTGCATGCACACACAGAAACACACTTGCCTATGTTTTTCGGACATCACATCTCACATCCAAATGTACAGGCAATGATGTCTTAAGGCTTTATGTAGGAAGACAGGTGGAGGTACAAAGAGGTGGCAAAACATTTCCAAAAAATGCCTAATAGATTTCTGCTTACCTAATTTTGGGAGTATAGGATGAGGCGATGAGACGTGAAGAAACAATTTTTACAAGGTTTGAGTGAGGATTTAATATTTTTTCTATTTTAATATATACTCATAGCCACTCTAAGCAGTATAGTTTTTTTAACAAGAAAAAAGGAAGAACACATGACATGACAGCTAAGTATATCAGTATTATTTCTCACCGTTTAAGAAAAATCATTTTCCCCTCATAACTCAAATGTTCGCACAGGGAATAGGAAAAGTGCACACTGAAGAAGGGATTATAGACCCCGCTGACTACAGGATCCAGACAGGGGAGATAAGAGAGCAGTGGAGGGACTGATTCTGAGATCTTGGGGATGAGAATTGGCAGAACAAGTGTTGCAAGTCATGTCTTTCAAAATACGTTGGAAATTACCACTTTTTGTAATTTCAAAGTCAGAACTCTCCATTTTTAATGTTTACAATTAATCCAAGGTGTTTCATTTGAGTATACGTATTACCAAAGCAGATAGGGTGTGAGGTGTTTAAAACACAGATAAACAAAGCACATTTGGGAGTTGAATTCTGTCTATCAAGAAAGACTTTATGGTTTCAAGGCAGCATCAATTCTGAGAGTTCTTTAACTAAAATAGTCTGTGCCTTGGCTTCTTGTCTCATGCCATTACCAGACATTTTCCAGCATCACTTAGGCAAACGCTGAAGTAGAAAGGACAATCCTCCAAACTCCAAGTCAAACTCAGGTGCAGTCTGCCTTTGAAATCTGGCTTGGCTGCTCTCTGCAGATGTTCCTGTGATGGTTCACCATGGCAAAGAAAGCTAGAATTCAAATACACTGTTGGACATTTTGATGTTTCAACAAAGATAATGATATCTTTGGTGGGTGTAATTTACATAAACCACATTAAATTAGGTGGTGTGTTTATGCTGACTGCTAAACTCCATCCCACATGATATCATGTTTGCTTAATAATTAGAAAAATATTTCTTCCTGTCATTTGGGAATAGCTAAGTTCTTCTAAAATGTATAGGATAGGGAAGCTTAGTTGTTTTTCTACGTCAGATGGGGTTTCATTCAAGCCGGTTCATAAGTCCACAGATCTGGTTGGTATTTAGATGCAGGTGGTGATGAAAAGGATGGAGACACAATGAAGATAAACATAAGAACAATATGAACTATCTCTTAGTGGACCTCAGTATTACTTTTCATCAAATACTTCAAACCAGACTAACTAGAAGATGGCTTGACTTGTCCTGAACTAACTGTGAAAACAACAAGAACAAAACAAATGGCTAAATGGATCAGCACTGTTATGTAGCAGAACCTCACATGTGCTAAATTAATTGCTACCTTCACACACACACACACACACACACACACACACAAAGCAAAAACCTGGGGATGATACCTAAAGAACTCCATAAGGAAAAAGGAAAAGTTTGGAACCAATTTCCTAAAAGTATGCTGAACATAAATACATTTGCAAGCAAAAGACACAAATACTAGGGATGTGTGTCATTGTTTACCAGAAAATATGCTTTGAACAATAATTCAACTGATATAACTGTGTTCTATTCATTTCATTTTTTTTTTTTCTTTTTGAGACAGGGTCTCACTTTGTAGTTCAGGCTGGCTCTGAACTCACTATGTAGTCCAGGCAAGCCTCAAACTCGGCAATCCTCCTGTCTGCCTCCCAAGTGCTGGAATTATAGGCGTGAGCCACCACGCCCAGCTATTCTTTCCATTTTGTTCAGTGTTTTATGACACCATGCATTGGTGCTACTTAATCCATAATGTGTTCTTTAATCACCTATTCTGATCTCTGTAGAGAATACAGATTTCATAAATCTGCACAAGTAGACCCTTGGGGTTGCCATTTTACTAACCCTCTACAATTTCTGTACTTCTTTTGAATGGCTTGAGTTTTTAATCTCTCGATTGCTGCCAAAGTAGTCAATGTCACTGTGGAGAGACATTGAGCAATTAAGGAGAAAAATTACAATGACTGCTACTTTGAACTGCAGCAATGAGTTTTGCATATTGTAACAACTTACGTTAAAAGAAACCCACTGAGGTCATTAATTTCACTGAATACTAATGCTGTTACACTTGCTATTTCTTCTAATTCTTCTGAAAGAATTTGATTGCTAAGGCCTAGATTGACTTTGCTTGGTATAATGGGAAAAAATTAAGTAAATTGAGATTCTCTTGTAATGTATGTTAAGTAATTCAAATAACTTTATAATGCACAGGACATTCTTGTATTTTGGTTCTTGTTAGTGATCCATTTGCTAGACTTTCTGAAATGATAGATGAGGACAATCTAATTGAAATCACCAAATAAATATTTGGACAGGCTACGTGAAGTTTTTTCAAAAGAATCCTTGAAATTCATAATTAGGAATGTTGCCTCTACTAGGATTCTGGGGAAACAAAATGAAGAGGATATACTATACAAGCACGCGCACACACACACACATACAGAGGGAGGGAGGGAGGTGAGGGAGGGATGTACTGAGTGGGAAAGTGGCTTTGAAAGAAAGAGACTGCCCAGGGTAACCAGTGAGATTAGGGGCAGAGAGACAGTGGGGCTGGGATGAAGATGTCACATTTCCTGAAAGTGACTTTCTCAGGTCTTTCCTTCATTTGTTACTAGTATTCATGCCCAGGGGACTGTGGGCTCCATAAGTTTTCCTCTGAAATCTACAAACTTCACTTCCTTGCAGATTATCATTATTTTTCATTCCCTGAAGGATTTTGCTGATGAACAATTAGGGCATCAGTAATTTAGCAAGCCTGAAGCCTTTGCCAGATTCAACATTCAAAGAATGCCCTTTGGAGCCAAACAGATCTCAATCAGAATATAGGCCCAATCACATACGAACACCTGACATAAATATTTATGGAGAATGCCACTGCCAGCTTCCATTTTCACAAAAACTAGCAACATCTGTTCTACAAATTAGGTTTTAAAAATCTTTTTTGTACATATCTATTCCTCCAAAATGATCTTTGATGCCAAGGCAGATATAGAGCAGGGGAGGCCTGTGTGCTGGTTTTTCTACCTGCCCAAATTTCCCCCGCAGTGGAGTTAATGATTCCTTCTCTGATCTCCTCAAACCCCATTAAGAACTTTCAGTCATCTGGTGCTTCCTCACTATGTGTCTCTAATTCTCATAACAAATTCTTTTGTCTATCATGCTTTTCGTATCTCTTTCTTGTTGATTTAAATCAGATGAACAGAGTAAACCAACTCAGCTATCAAAGATTTTCCTTCTATGATCCAGACAAGGAATTTCAGAGTTTATTACTCGACAGCATGACTAAAACCAAACCTATTTAATTTTTAATAGCATACAAAGTTATCTTAGTGATCTATGGTGGAAAAAATAAACAGAATCTTCAGACATTCCTATTTTATTCCAAGGAATCAATATTGTTATTTTAGTCATGAAACTTGTCCTTGATATTTTTCTTTTTTTGAGACAGGGTCTTGCTTTGTAGTTCAGGCTGGCTCTGAGCTCATTATATAGTCCAGTCAAGCCTCAAACTCAGCAATCCTCCTGTCTCTGCCTCCCGAGTGCTGGGATTACAGGCGTGAGCCACCACGCCTGGCACTGTGGTATGCGGTATTGATTGTTGGTGGTTGTGAGTCTCCATGCCCAGCATTGTATGTGGTTACTGGGGATCGAACTTAGGACCTTGCGCTTGTGAGGCAGGCGCCGGAACCACTGAGCTAACCCTCCAGCCCTTGTCCTTGACATTTTGACCTAGACTGTCAGGTGTGAGAGAGGAAAAACCCCACTCTTTCATGAAGATTTCTGATTTGTAGGCACTTTTGATATGTTTTAGTGATACATTTCAAAGTTGCTTGAAACATATAGATGAAGGGGTTGATTGAAATATATAAATGAAGTGCAGATTACCTTGCAAATTATGTTAACCTTCATCCTGCCTGGTTGGCCATTAGCAAAAGAATTCAGCCTTCCAGACTGCAATCACGCATCATATCAGAGAATTAAATCATCCATTACAAACCCTTGAAGCACATTTTTAGTAAATGTATACTTGGAATTCTAAGGAAATTCTGACTGAATGAGACATGTGCAATCAACTGATAGATTTCAAATTCTCATGGCACTTTTCTTTCCAAAGAATCACAAAGTAGACCCCATTAAAATTAGGCAAAACCATACATGCATGTGAAACTGCATACAACTAGAAATTTTGCAAGTTCTATACAGAAGGAAATGGATATTTGCATTCCAAAGACTGAGGGTAAATACCCTCAAATTTTCATGCTTGCTCTACAATTAAAAACTGATTAAATTAACAAACTGAAAGACAATTAATTACTTACTTTCTAAATCATACCAGTGCAACAGTTGACTCTTTCTTTCTTTCTTTCTTTCTTTCTTTCTTTCTTTCTTTCTTTCTTTCTTTCTTTCT
>PVIC010013563.1:0-37892 GCA_004025085.1 Thryonomys swinderianus
AGTGCTGGGATTACAGGCGAGAGCCACCACGCCCGGCACTGTGGTATGTGGTACTGATTGCTGGTGGGCGTGAGTCTCCACGCCCAGCATTTATGTGGTTACCGGGATCGAACTCAGGACCTTGCGCTTGAGAGGCAGGTGCCGGAACCACTGAGCTAAACCTCCAGCCCAGGAGAGGTCTGTTTCTGAAGGCTCCACGCCCTGATGTGGCAGCCAGTTTGGGGAGGGCTCTGCAGGGCGGACTACAAGGCCTGCTACTCCCAGCAGCCCAGGCAGGAGCAGAGGCCCTTCTGCAAACAACACTGCCGGATGGTCTCCTTGTGTCCATCCCGTCTCTTCCCTGCCAGCCACACGTTTCCTCTTCTGAGCATAACGTGCCTTCCCTCCAGGAGTGCTGTGACCTCCCCTTCCCCGTGTTCCTTCCGGCAACGGTGTTTGCTGCCTAGGTCTGATGCTGGTGCGGGGTGAGCCATCCAGGAAGAACTTGTGTAGATCTGGAGGGGGCCACGCGGGTCTTGGCTGTCGAAGGTACCCTGGGGGAAAAGTTGGAAAGTGTGCGAAGTAAAACACAAACGCACAATGTAAAAAGGAGACATTCCTGTGAACCCGTGTGCCTAGCATCACGCTAATGGAGTGAGACAAGGAGGCTGGGGGTTCCAAGTCCTTGGGAAGGAGCTCCCAGCGTCCAGCAGAGCTGGGGGCCAGAGCTTCACCCCCAAGTGGAGGTGGGCAGCTGGGCACAGCACCATGGCCAGCCTCACCCTCTAGCAGAGGCAGGAGTTTGCAGGCGGCTACCTAACAGGGAGCTCGCTGGGGACTGGGACCAGGCTGACAAAAGCGAACAGATCCCAGGACCTGCCACTTGGGGGCAGCAGCTTTGAATAGTTCACCCGACCAGCCGTCTGTATGTCAGCAGCACGCACGCACAACTTGCATATTAGCAAATGACATCTCAGAAACCAAACAGTTTAGGGGAGAAAATCCTATTTTAATACCAGCCCAAAGTTCCATTTATATTCCTATTCAAATTTATCTCTGGAAAATAATCCATACAGTGAAGACTTGGGTGAAAGTAATTGATAAAGCATAGAAATCACAGGGTAAAATAAACTCAGAAAATCAGAGTATACGGGTGGATTTTCTGAGTGGATGAAACTGAGCTTACAGTTTATGCGGGAATATTTGAGCTAAATTAAGTCATGAAAGAAGATAATACAATGTACCATCATTTTAAAGTAATTTAATCATGAAAACTAAAAATTTGGAAGAAAACAGATATTTTACTTAATAGAAACCATCTGTACCGTACAGTAGGCAAATTGTGCAAAAATGAATAAAACTGTCTCAGGAGGAGAGTGGCTCAGGCACCGGCTTATGTAATGAAGATGTATATGTGCCTTTTAGCATTTGCATTGTCTATTAGAGGAGGTAAATCGCACCAGAGTCTGAGGGAAACAGTTACAAATTTCATTACCATCATCTGACCGGTGACAAACGCAGCCATGGAAATAATGCATAGGAGACGGGTCTGTCTTCGAGTCCAAATGGCTTCCCGCTCTGGACCAGTCCCCACAGCTACATCTTTACTGAGCGTGGGTCACAGGGACGTTTTTGTCTAGTTACTATTGTTTTAGCGGCTACACCCCGCAAGGACCATCTTTTAACTTGTTTAGGCTCCGAGTGTGCCATTTGATTTGATTTGGCGCCACGAGGGAGGCAGCTAATTTAAACACTTCTGGAGTAGCTTTTTTTTTTTTTTTGCTGGACCTTCGGCTGGCAGGCTGCGGGCCGAAGACCTACAAAACGTTCTCTGGCTCCTGGTGACCCGCGTCCAAGCGCACGGCCTTGACAGGATGCTTCCGTGCTCGGGGGGAGGGGCTCCCTCGCTCCCAGTTGCCGGGGGGTCGAGTGGCCACATTTTTCAGAACAGGCACTTGTTCCTAATCTGCAAATTAACTAAATAATCACAACCGCTAATTATACAGTATCAGGCCCGGAATACATAGGGCTTGAGTAATAATCAGCTTTTTAAATTAAGTTGGTGACAACCACTATTAGCTGCCGTGATTTAATAATCCCAATAAATGTGCACATTTTAAAAAGGGGCTCTTTGTAATTTTTTTTCCTCAGCATTTGCAACTGAATCTGTTAATGAAAAGAGAACACAACAGTTTTATGTTACAAACGATGCCATAATAGGTAAATAAAAGGGCTCCTCCAGACGCCGTGAGTGATCAGTACGCCGCGAATACGAACTGGGGAAGGGAGGCGAGGGTGAAGTCTGGAATCAAGTTTTGGTTTCCGTGCGTTAAGATGAATTAAGTCCAGAAAGAGAATCTGTTTCTTTTCTGTATATTAAGCATTTTGGGGCAATACGAAATAGATCCCATTAACAAATATGTAAAGTAAAAATATCTCCCTTAAGATTTACGCTTTGGCAAATTTAGAACAAATGAGCTGCAATTTTCTACCTCACGCGCTTGCCTGTTTCACCTAATATTATTATAATATATTGGCTCCAACAGCGGACCTGCCACAGGGTGGGGGGCGCACCTGGGCGGGGGCGCCTCGCGGGGACTCGGCCCCCAAGTCCCCCCTCCACCCCGGCGGGCTTTGCGGCTTTCTGAGGCTCCTTGGGGAAGGCAGCGCCTGGGAAAGGCGCTGCCGCCAGCGCCAGTTCGCTAAGACCCGCTGGGGGCCGGGAGCGCGCGGGGCGCGGGGCGGGGCAAGGACGGGGGCGCGCCCGGGGAGGGGTGCCGCGGGTGCCTGCGCTCGGGCCTGGGGCGCGGGAGGCCCGCGGGGCGCAGCGAGGACCCTCATCCCGCAGGGAACGCCCCTCCCTCCTACCTCGGTTTCCCCACAGCTGATAGCATTTTTTTTTCCTTGTAGTGGTCAATTGAAATTTTATGGCTAAGTTATTTAAAAGAGACTCGAGAAGAGCGGGATGAGGGAAGGGGGGTGGAAACGTCGCCTCTCCTTTACCATAATTACTCTAGGTAGCGCTTTGAACTCATTTGCATTAAAAACACCCATTGAACCCATGGGATGAAAATGGGGACTTGTTGTATACTGTCCTGTAAGAGGGCAGGACTCTTCTTCCAGTCTGCATTCGGTTGAAATGATGGACACGGCACGGCACATTGTTACCGTGCGTCCGCCTGGCCCGCTTATTTGAAACTACCTGGACACCAGCTCGCGTGGTGTTTTTTGGCCAAACGGGCTCCCGTCTCATCACGCTACTTCTCACCCATCACGCTTTCCGAGCCGGAAGAGAAGGACAGAGTTCAGAGCTGGTCTCCGGCTCCTTCTCTGCGTGACCTTAGGACTCGGTGCTTTATCTCCATGTCCCAGAGTTCTCATCAAAGCCAGAAAGTTATTAAGCAAACGCTTTAATCTCTTCACTCTCCAAGGCCTTAGCAGTACATATGTAAGTGGATGTTTTTCCTCATCAGAATTTCGATAAATGGTGATAAGCCCGGGGGGGGGGGTTATGACTGTCCCCACACTGGGCTGGTAGCTGGTGGCGAATTATCCCCTTTCCTCCACCCCAAGAGGGACTGGGTGAGGCGGACAGTGGAGGGTGGGCACAGTCCCGCCGTCTGTCTTTCCTTTGTCTCGCCACACAGCAACTGCTGTTTTCCCGGCGTTGTTATCTCAGAAAGAGGGGAGGCGAAGATGGTAG
Source organism: Thryonomys swinderianus (assembly GCA_004025085.1). Classification (NCBI taxonomy): domain Eukaryota; kingdom Metazoa; phylum Chordata; class Mammalia; order Rodentia; family Thryonomyidae; genus Thryonomys; species Thryonomys swinderianus. The sequence continues at coordinate 3,683 of PVIC010013563.1, forward strand.
CCCGGTTATAAGGTCGGGGTTATTTGGACTCTCACTACTTTTCCTTCTTCACTTGCTTCTTTTCTGCCTTTTTTCTCCCTGGAAAGCATTTCAGTCTCAAATTTGGAGAGGAAAAGGGATGAAATCTAACTTTGTTTGTGGTTGGCCTGGCAGCTAAGACTGGAGGCGATATGTCTAAAAGGTTAGAATGGGGTGTCAGGGGGCCACTAAGTTAGAATTAGATGATTCCCCCCACCAAGTCTCTCATTTTACAGATGGGGAAACTGAGGTCTCTGAGGGGACACATCCATCCAAGGCAGGCCAGATGGAGGACTTGGACATTTTTCAGCGTGTTCCTTTATTTGTGTCAGTCCCCCAAATGATCACATTTTCTGTATCCGTACGAGGGACCCGTATAACATTCTGAATAGGGAGTAGTATTTCCAGAATTAGAAGTTATGACAGTGATCAGATGGAAGCCAAGGGCAGACTGTTTTGTCTTTTTCCTACTGCTTTGTTCTCTTTCCTTCGCCTTCTTCCCCTCCTCTTCCCCTCCCCTCCTTTCTTTCCTTTCAGTTTTTCTTCTATTTTCTGTCTCTTGTTTTCTTTGTTTCACTCAAGCAGCCTGGAATTTGTACGCTCTCCTTCCTCAACTTCCCAGCCCGAGGTGTATAGACTGGCCGACTGGACACAAAGCAGACCTGTACAGGAGGCCTGGGGGGTGGGGCTGCCTGTGGGGCCAGAGGAGGGGGCCCGGGGCGCAGGGACGGGCACCGCGGCGCTTGGAAATGGATTCTGTGTCCTGGCCTCAGGCCGGGGAACCTTGTGGCGGTGGGAACCCCGCAGAAGCCAGCGGCCTTGGGTCAGAGAAAGAAAGGGGAAGAAAGGAAGGCAGCTCCTTCCGCCCCAGCTGCTGGGGAAACACGACGCAGTTGCTCCGTTCATGCACAAGATGGCACTCTTCAGCTTTCCAAGAGCGGGGCAGGGCGCGCGGTGCAGCGTCCCAGGGCCTGCTCCCGGAAAGGCTGCGCAGGAGGCGGGAGAAGGACGGTCTAGGCCCCCTTCCGGGTGCCCACAGCCTAGGGAGGCCGCCTCGCTGTGGGCGAGGCAGGCTCTCGGGGGCAACCGAGTCGAGCCACAGCTGTCAGGCCCAGGAATTGCCGACGTGGTCCTCACTGGCCCAGCACAGCTGGACTCTCAAGCTTTGTTTCCTGAATGGGGATGAAGAAAGTAGCACTGTGGAAAGTGCCAGCTCGGAGCCACAGAAAGCCACTAGCCTGCAAGGACAAATGGGCTGAGCCCTCCGTGTCCAGGACGCCCCTGCCAGGCCGTGGCGTGCTGGCAGTTCCTGTAATTGCTCGCGTGAGGCCAGTACAGAGCTGTGTGAGCACAGGGCTGGGCATAGGGGGCCGACCTGGGTGTCTGGAAAGCCCCCGAGTGCCTCCCATGGCCTAAGACCCTGAGCCCTTCCCTGAGCCAGGCTCCGTGGAGGGCGGAGTCGGCGGCTGCCGAATCTGCCATCTCCTTTGGCCGTCGCCGCCCCCGGTCTGTGAACCCCTGAGGATGACGAGTACCTGTCGGGTCATGAACAAGTCATGACAGGCTGGGCTGGATGCACTGGAAAGGCTGTGAAGTCAAATTAGCTCCGTGACCAATAATACCACTCAGCAACCAGGGAGAAGGGGTTTGGGGCACATGGGAGTTGCTGGGGAAAACCCAGGTCCAGGGTCCAGGAAGTGGTGTTAGGATGGGGGCCGGGAACCTGTCTGGGAGTGGGAGATTGGATAGGGCAGTGGGTGTTCACGCAGGCGGCCAAGGGACAGACACTGCAATGTGTGGCTCCCGTCTTGGGCCCCTGAAAGTGAGCTAGAGCCCGTGAGAAAGTGCAGATGTTACAGCAGGTGGTTGGGATGAATGTGCTACTTCTTGCGACTCTGAATTTAGCCTGTGTACATACACCGTCGTTGCTGGTGTGTGTGTGTGTACCAAGCCATGAAGTCTGATGTATCAATAGCACCACCAAGAGCTCTCTGAGGGAACAGGGAATGCGGTGTGGCCTCAGAGCTCCACAGATCTGGGCTCCCATCCGGCTTTTCCACTTGTTTCCTGTCTGGCCTGAATCAGACGCCTTCCCTGACTGAACTCACTGAGCCACAGTGTGCAAACATCCCTTCAAGGCGTAGTTGGGCCAGCCAGTGTGGAGACCAGTGACTGGGTGGTGCTGTGACGGTGGTGGGTACTGTCAGTCTAGCCCTGTATCTTGGCCCCCATCTTGAGGCTGAATGGCTGTCTTTCAGCACATTTCGCTCCACTATGCTAGAGTGCGTTAGTGGGGAACCGAGTCCCATTGTAGGCAAGCTTACTTTGCTCTTGCTGTGTGAATGAGTGTGGTGGCAGGAGAGCTTTGGTCATTTCCCTCGGCTCACTTGGTGTTCTTGGAGTCAAGCGCACCCACACTTGACTTCCTAGTACTGGGACAATTTTAACCCAACTGAAGACTTGCCTGCTAGGTCTACAGAGGGAGAGCTATGCTGGGTGGAGGATTTGTGAGGCCCATCTTCATGGTGAAATCCCAGGGGTCTGGCTAGTTGGCTGGAGTGGGGACCTGGTGGCCTGGCACTCTGCGCTGAATGTTAATGGCACCCTGCACTGAAAGGTGACATCGATCCTTCTGTCATCACTCATTGATCATCTTTTGTAAAGATCTGTATTACTGGTCTGGGCTGAAGTATTTAGTGTCTCTGGATGAGGCTGGGGAGAAGGCAGACGAGGGGGGAGGTGGCCACACCTGACACCAGGTCTCCCTGAACGTGCCTAGAAGCTCCTATGTCCTGCGTCCCTGGGCTTCTGTCCACCTTCTGAGATTGCCAGGCCATGTTCCCCACTGGGTCACCACAGTGAGCACTCAGGCTGGCAATGCAGAGATCTGAGCCCAGCTCTGGTCCTGCTGTTTGGAACACCATGTGCAACTCCACACCTTGAACCTCAGTTTCAGGTTCTCGTCCGAAGGGCAGCAATTTGAGAGACAAAAGCTTTGGTTTAATGATTATGATCCTAGCTTGTACTCCCTTAGCTTCTTTTCTGACAAAACGGAAATATTTTAACCTTCAAGAATATCATATGGTTATCTCTCTGGAGTTTTCTTATTAGTCTGAAAATCAAGTCCACTTGACCAACTAAGAATTGATATTCAGTCTAAATGCTATCTTGTCAAACTGCATAATTTTACTTCCTGGTTCACTTGCTTCATCTTATATTACTTTACATAACATCCAACTAGTATCGCCCTAATTGCATTTGCAGGGTGTCCCTTCTCCAGGATGTCAGAAGGCTTTGGCACTCATGTGAGGAGAGTGCTCTGTCATTCAAATTATTCGGTAGTCCAAGCCAAAAGCATCTGAGCTGATTCCATGAGTGCAGATCTTCTCAGAGCCTTACCTCAGCAAAGGACACTGGGTAGGGAGTTCTGAGGCCTGAATGCTGCCAACTGTGCCTCTGTACTGTGGGGGACTCAAAGTACACAGTTACTGCTGCGACCAAGGTCGGAATGTGTCCTTGTTGAGGTTCTTTGTGAACTCTGTTGTGACCGGATTTTGGTTTGGATTCATATTTCCTCCTAAACAACCCACTGAAGAAATTTCCTGGCTCTTCACACTGTATGTGACATGGACCCACGTACTATGTGAGTACGTCGTGAGTACATGTGAGTGCATCAAACGTGGCTTCTGGACTCAGGGAGCATGAACTGCCCTTGTGAGGGCAGAATACCGGAGAGGCCTCGTGATTCGAGGTAGTCTGGGGCAATTTGCCACCCGATTGGTAAGAAGTCCAGAGGGCAAAGGCCAGTGACTGGGCAGGTTGAAGGTTAATGGATAAAGTTGGATCTTAGGTGGATAGAGCACGTAAGAAGGCAATATTAGGTGAATGGTGGAAAGAAGGGAAAGTACTCCAGAGAGAGAAAGACCAGGTGGGGCTAGGGTGTGACAGGGGGACATTTCACCAATGCTACCAGTGACAGCTTAGTTTCCTCTCGCTGAATGTGGCTTCTTTCTGCCCATTCACCATCCTTGAACAGCTGCTTCTTCCTGCTTGAGATGATTTTTTTGTGCTTTTCTAAAACAACATTTGCCCCTTTGACTCCCGTGGATAGCGACCCTTCCTCCACATGTGATGGATGTCGTCTTTACATCTAGTGAGACACTGTCATGTGGGGCAGGTATGACCAAGAACTGTGTGCAGTGACCTGATTCAAAGGTTGTAGGCAACCTCCAGATGTGTACTGTGTGTGGTTCTCCTGCCTCCTTCCTGCCTTGTTCTGGGAGATCTACATGGGGACGCTAGAGGCACCAGTGTCCTGCGGGGAGCTGACATCCACGCGCAAGCGCACTCCGTCATGCCTGTAGGAACCTGAGCTGTGGAACTGCAGGAGCCAGCACAATGTGAGAAAGGGATCCCTGACATCCACAGCCTTTGAGGCATCTGTGTTGCATTCACGATCCTTCAGTAACTTTTAAATTTGTTGCACAGATGAGTTTCTTTGAGTAGCTCTCACGAGCTGTACATGCTTTCTACAAAGAAACCTCAGCTCTCAGTTTTGGGTGCTCAAGATCAATTAGGAAAGAACAAACTCAAGCAAATTCCTTGCCATGAATGTTATGTTAAAGGGAGTTTCTGTTTATCAAGAAACAGCAATAAGGGGCTTTGCATTCTTTATTTCATTCAGCACTCGAACAGTAGGTGTGTACATCATTTTTATGTATTTTCAGCTGTGATGACTAAATGACAAAGCAAGGTGACAATCTTGACATACATGATTTCTGGATGTTTGCTCTTCTTTTCTGTCACTCTTGTTAGGTTCTTCTTTACATTTTTTCTTGTGGTTCATGTTTGCTTACATTTATCATGGAGAGCTGGTACATGAAGATCACACATCCTAATTCTTTTACATCTCTACCTTTCTCTCCCTTTAAGCACCAGGATCATGATGGATTTGGGGGTAAAGGTTCTGGACCGTTCAGGAGGGAGACACTGGCTCAACCAGGGACCTCAGGAGGGGGTGTCTGGGCTGGATCTTGAAGGATGGGTAAGAGTTTTTGAGGTGTGAGTTTGGGTCAGAGAAGGGAGATAAAACCATGTTTGAACAGGGAATAATGTATGTGCCAGCCTCAGGTCAGGGGGTAGGGGATTAGGAATCTGTGAGTGGTTAAGGCTGATGAGTCCACAGGGATCTGGCGCAGTCTGGAAGGAAGGAAGCTTAGTGGTATAGATGGCCACTGTCAAGGGCCTTATGGGCCAGAGAATGGAGGTTGCCTTCTGTGTTGTTGATTCCATAGATTTTAAATCAGGGCAATTACCTGAATATTTTCCTCTTCTCCCTTGTTTCCCTAACACAACTTCACATGAGATTATGTGTCTGGGGGTGACACACTTGTGTAGAGGAGGCATTCTACCTGCAAACCTTCATGTGGGCAGAAAGCCTCCTCCCTCTCTTCTCTGCCCATGGTATAGAAGCCACACAGCCCACACTGCTAGTTTTTCCCTGAGCAGAGCCTTGTTGAAATCTCTCCTTGTTGCTCCAAAAGAGAATTGTCATGTGGTCCAGCATCTCCACTTCCCGGTACATGCACCCAAGACTTGAAAAGACTAAAACAAGTGTTTGTACACAAATGAGCACATTGTATTATTCCCAGCAGCCAAAAGATGAAAATAATCAAATATTCACTGAGACAAATGGGGAAATAAGATGCCGTCCGTCTGCATAGTGAAATAGTACTTGCCTATAAAAAAATGAATGAAGCAGTGACACCCACCACCACGTGGACAAACCTCAGAACCAACAGGCAAAGTGAAAAGGCCAGACACAGAAGCCACATGTTGTTTGAGTCCATTTATAGGAAGTACCTGAACTGGGCAAGTCCAAAAGGGTGCAGAGCAGATTACATTGCTGTCAGGGTTTATGAGAGGGAGAATAGAAAGATAACTGCTTAGTGGGTTGAGTGTCGATTTGAAAGATGGAAATGTTTGGGACTAGAAACACTGATTGCTTCACGACACTGAGTCTTTCGTCAGTGTCCCTGAATGGTACCCTTGATAAAACGTTCAATTGTATGTTATGTGAATTTCGCCACTGGAGACATCAACCTTTGTCCATTCTGTGGTCCCCAGGGGCATTGGCTGCCACCCAGCAGCAGAGCAGGGAGGACAGTCCTGAGAGCCTGGGCCCTGATCCTCCTCCTTCTTAGAGCCCAGTCTGTGCAGCTCCCCGAAGGGAGGGACTCTTTACCCTGGAAAGTGGTTATTTCCAAGTTGACCCAGTTGACTCTTTAAATCACTTTTTTTGAATGCAAGAGAGTAAAGGGCAAAAGTGATTCCTTCCCTGTTCTTGTAATTGCCAGGATCAATAGGCACAATTGATTGGAATTGAGAAATAGTCTCCAGGTAACATTTAGGAAGAATCGTTGAGGTCGGTACCCGGGGAGTCGCTGCTGCCCTCCGAGGGGACAGACTTTGTGATCGCAGTCGCCTCTGCAGGTTCAGTGGCGGGATCACTGACAGGAGAGCTGGGGCCTCCTAGCCGGCGCTGGGAAGGACCTGGTTGCTTCGGCTCTGAGAGGTTGCAGTCGGATGGTCCCATGTTCTGTGTCCTGATACTATGTTGAACAGCAAGGGCTCTGGGACAGCACGCTCAAAGCCCTTCACGTCCTGGCTGGGGTGGGGATCGGGGCACTGGATGGCCCAGTGCGGCGGCTGGACTCCATCTCCCGCTCGGGTGTGTCTGCTTGTCAAGAAGCTCAACAGCAGGGTGGCAATGAGACCCGGAGGAGCTGCCAGCTGAGGCCCCTTTCTGAGGGACCGTCCTGCTACCGTTCCTGGACAGTGAGGTCCCCGCCCTCTGGGTCAGGCTTTTGGGATGAGCAGAGAGAGGCTGAGACTGTTCTTGGGGCAGTTCAAATGCTGGCTTCCCAGCGCATCTGCCACAGTGGAGAGGGAGAGCTGGGCCTGGAGAAGATGCAGTTTCTAGCCCATGACTTGGGAATAATATTAAAAGGAAAGAAAAAAAAAAAAGAAAAAGAAAAGAACTGCTGTTGACTCTGAATATCCTACTTTGGTTAGACAGCTCATCAATAGGATTGGGGGACAGGATTGATCTTTTACTTATAATGCAGCACATTCAATGGATGGCAAAACTGCTTTTAAAAGGGGCCCATGGAACACTTTGAAAATATTAATTAGTGTGTAGAAGCATTCTGCATAGCATATCATAGTGAGACTGCTCCAGGGGGTTGCTCGCAATGAATTATTAATAAGACTCCCTCTCTCCCCTGTGCTTCCCACCCTGATTTTATGGGAGTTGGCGTGGGTTGGGGTGTCTCTTAGATTCATTTGCCGATCATCGCATGAGAGTGCAGAGCAGCTTGTGCCACTGGTGTCGCCTGGGTATGGGGCACGTATGTTTAGAAAAGGAGTCAAACCCCGCAACACCAAGAACGCACAGTGGAGACAACGCTATTAGTGGCTATGACGGGTTTCGTTCCATGTATTCTGACCGGAAACCAGGGGGTTATGGCTTCTGGGTGGGAATTTATGGTTTCTTAAGGATGCAAGTCTGAAGGAGGGGATAAAAGTCAGGAAGAAGCAGCTTTTGGGACAGATCCAAAGATGACAGAGGAGGGTCTCAGAGTCCTACACTGACTAATTCGGTGGTGATTCCAGGGGGGTCTTCCCACCGAGCTCCAGCGGGCTAAAAGGATGACAGTGACAAGTTGCTGAATCACACCAAAACTTAGTACCCTAACTACACAGTCGCTGTGGTTCCAGGTGAGGGAAGCCCGCTTTGCCTGTTTCACTTAAGCGAGGGTTTATAGAAAAAGAAACATGTGAGTAGAGATATTGTACCTTAAAGTTTTAAGCTAATGCAATCAAGGATCACAGAAATATTTATAGTGGTGCAAAACTGAGCAATAAAGGCCGTGGGGGGGGGGGTTAATCTAGCAATTGTGAGTGGTCCTGACACTGGCAACCTGCCAAAGTGCTCTCAAGAATGCCTCCAACAGCTCCCGGCTATCTTGCTTTTCTTCCAGCTCCTCCCCCTCCTTCATTTCACACTTAGAATTTATGAACATCATATCTTCTCTCTCTCTCTCTTTCGCTTTAACAATCATGTGCAGATATCTTAGACGGTTGGAAAAGGGTCAACAACGATTTTTCCGATTACTGAGGTTTTCAACGTTATGGAAACAGACAATCACATACAATGGTACATTTTCCACTTTCATTTTATCGGTGTCCACTGTGGTCAGAGTGGCCTTCCTAGTTCCGAAATGACTTAGCAGATTGGACTTCTTTGCGTACTACACTTTCTAAGGGTAACTCTGGCTTATCGAATCACACATTCCTTTACCTCCAGACGTCTGAGGTGTCCTATTGGACTGTGTCGTTTCCCCTTCCCGGAAAACCACAGAGCGTAGCTGAACTGGGAATTTGGTGCCGTCAGTTTCCCGCTGTCAGTAAAGGAGCAGGTCACTTGGCTGCTCCAGGAGGGAGGGAAGCAAAGAGCCGTGTGAGTCTCTGAAAGCGCCCGGGCAACGCCTCTGCTCTTGGTGAAGTTAGGGACATGACAAATCCTCCCGAGAAGCCCACCCTTGCACACTTGCTGACATTATCAGCCCTGTGCCCCACATCCTCTTGAGCAGGTTCTGTAGCCAACTGATTAATATGTTAAGCATGAAGACACCCTCCAGACCTTTGCAAGCAAATTGTTCTCTCTTCTTCTTTCTTTGTCTCTTGAAAAAAAAATAAACGGGGGGAGGAAGGGGCTTACCTCTTTCCAGCTAAGAAGCTCTATAAAATTTGACATCTCTGGTGTGATACTGTTTTATTTTCTTCATCCAAATGAAGCCCAGATTTAGAAGGAAAAATTAGCTCTGCAAACAGTGAATATAGTATGTGACACCCTCCCGCGGCCTCTGATGAGGTGCCCGCGATTCGGAGAGTGCGGCCTGGTCACTCTGCATGTAGAACCTGCCCCACCCCCACCCCAGTGTGCACGGAGCCAGAACACGGCAGCAAATGAACCCTACATTCTGCCACCCCAGTCCTCACCTAGCTCACAGACAAAGGCATTTGCACTGAGCGGTGGTGTGTGTCTCAAAAGGGGCCTTCTGTACATTTGGAAGTTTTATTTTTATTTATTGTTTGGTGGTGATTTAAACACCCTACGCTGCCAAATCATAAGCAGGAATAAAAAAAAATCCCACATTTGGCTTTTGTTATCAGCTAAGAGAATTAAGGTTATTTTTTTCTTGACTTTTTTTTTTTTTTTTTTTTTTTTTTAAACAGCCCTAGTGTCTTGGCTGGCTTCCAGTTCAGGTAATTACATTCTGTCTTCCTAAATCCCCCTGAAACTCCAATTGGGCAAGCTGCTCCTCACTCCCATCCTAAAAGCTGATGTGTGAGGTGCTTGGCATCAAATGGGGTGGCATTCCCATAGTGAGTCCCAAGGTGTTCTGCTGAAATGCCTTTCCAGTGCCTTCCGCACGCAGAGCTTGTGTGCAAATGGAAGTGGTATTATTTATTGCTCTTTTCTATCCACATCTGCCAACCTGAAACTATCTCTGAATGACATTTTAAATACGAAGGCCAGGGTCATTAGGATGATTAGATATAAGGGTCCATTTGGTTCACCTTTAGAATTACCGGCTTACCGAAAACGGAGTTGGGGGTGACAGGAAGGAAGAGACTTGCTGTAACAGGAAATGTTCCTTCTCCAGTGTTTTGGCTTCCACAAAATACCACTTCCAAAAAGCTATTTTTTTTTTTTTTTGCTGCTGTTTTTGCTATGTTCTGGTTAAAATGAAGGCAGGGTTTTGCTGTTGTTTTTGCTTTTGTTCTATAAGAACAGAAATAGTGTGTTGCATTGGAGGAAATAAAATTACATATTTAAAAAAGTGTGAGATTTAATTTATTTGAAGTTAATTCCTCAAATATTTATTGAGCATGTAGCATGTACTCAACCTTGCTACAGGGCTAGGTTGGCCACATAAGCACTGATTGCTTTTATGATTTTTATGAATACTATATTTTAATCATGGATATCAATGTGCTTTTCCAAAACAGCATGGAAATAATTCCATAAAATACCATCTATGCTGAAATCCAAATCATGAAATAACATGCTTGTTTAGGCACTAGGTAATAAGGCCCTAAGTAGGGAGCTGATTTTAGTGAGAAGTACATTGCCCAAGATCAAAACCAATATATACCAAGAATAGAATTTAGGATATAGGAAAATACAATAGATGAAAATTGTTTTCACTTTAAAGGAGTAAAGAGAGTAAAGAGATTCAGGAAATAGTAACTTATAGATTATTCCACTGGTTTCCTTAATCCCTCCCACATAACGGCTCTGCCAGGGTATGGTTAGTACTCTGGTGCCCTGACATGCAGCTCTCCTCTGAGTCCTTCTCATATACCTGGAATTAAACAGATCTTCCCAGCACTTTTTATTCATTTTCCCAGCTCACCATTCTTCTCTTCCCAGACGCCATAAATCCAGGACGTTCTTCAGCGGTCCAGAAAGACCAAAGCTATACTGAGGGGAAAAAATCCATGCTGTCTAACATTGGGTCTCATCATCCTGTGTTTAGATCGTAATTTATTCTTGCCCGTTTTACTTCCCAATAGAATCATTCTTTACAAAGTACACAGTCAATGGAGATTTTTAAACACCAACTTGAAGGAGTGCCTTTGCTGGGGCTTGGAACTCTTGTGACTTGCATTTCTCCCTAATCGCAGGAAAAATAGCAAATTGGCACACATCAGGAAGTAGGCACACCGCCTCTGATTTACAATGAAGAGTAGTGTGACTTTTAGTTCAGAAATCCAGTGAAATAAATTTATGGTTAGAAACATGCTTGTTCTTAATGTGATGAAGGTCCTTTAACTTTTAACATGCTTCTCTGGTTAAGCTGTGCGGGACTCGTGGGGAAATGCTTGTCTGCAGCCACCACAAATTGATTTATCCCAGGATGATAGAGGTGCAGAGCAAATTGCTGGGAAGAGCGTTCTTTCAGCTTTCTGTTTGTGGCTGTCCACGTATTGTTTTTGCGTCTTCCCAGAGTGGAGGCGCCCAGTGGTCTCCCGGGCTACGGGGTAAGTCTCTGCTCAGAGGACCTGCGCGGCTGACGGCGCTTCCCACCCTCACCTGACTGGGGGCGCACCCCGGAAGTCCCTCCCCAGCAATTTGTAGCTCGCGTCAACTGTTTCCTTGGCATTTGTGCAATTCTTGAGTCAAATGATCTACGTGTGAAATTATGGAGTCAGCGTCCATCGCAATTGATTTGTGTTTGGAAAACTGTACTTTGAGCATTGGCTGACGTTACTCGCATAGCTCGAGGGATGGATTTCCTGCCTTGGAGTCCCATTTGTGGCATGCCAGAGGCACCTTGTGGACTCTGTTGCTGTCTTTGGCCCTCTGGGACTCCCCTGCCCATCTCTACACAGACACCAGGGGTGTGGATGTACATTTCTTCTGTCAGTAAAGATTCCCACTGTGTGCAAAGCAGGGCGGAGAAAACAGACGGGGTTTCCAACCCGGCAGGTTCACAGAAGAACGAGACAGCTTGGAAGGAAAGCAAGCGCAGATCGCAGAGGATGCTCGGGATGCACAGTGAGAGGTTTACCGGAAGACCTGAGGGTTTGGAAGAAGGACGCTGTCCGCTTGCTGCAGATGAGAACTCGGAGAGGACAGGGAAGCAAGGGCTTCGAGCCCCCGCTTCTCTTGCTCATCTAGGCTTTTCTCCAGCAGCAGAAACCGCGGCTGGGTGCTATGGGAGGGAAATGCACCCCAGACTTGCCAGAGGGTGAGGCTTCATGGAGAGTCCGCCAACACCAAAGGCCGTCCTTCCCCGGGTGCCTGCGGTCGGAGCTACTGATTTCCCGCCTGCCCCTGTGGCTGTGTCTGTTTGGGCCCCAGAGATCTTGCTGAACTGCCCCTGTCCCGAGGACCCTGGGTGACACAGTGTCCTCCTCCAGCCCTGGATCTCACACTTTGGATCCAGTCCAGATACTCTCCTCTTTGCAGGTCTCGGTCACTTGTCGGAGCCCTTACCGGCCTCCCCAGCTGCTGGTCTAAACATATTCATACAGTCTATATTTTCCTTTGTAGTCAAGGTTTGACTGTGTATTCTTTTAGAGCTGCAGGAGTAGATGTTTAGTTTTGGCTTGTTTGCAGGTAATTGAGGACAGCGATAAGGAATTCTAAAATCCTTTTGTGGTTTATATAACATTCTCCCAGAAAAAAAAATACAGATATATTCAGTATAAAAAGTAGAAAGCAGCTGGGTGTGGTGTCTCACGCCTGTCATCCCAGCACTCAGGAGGCAGAGGCAGGAGGATTGCTGAGTTAAGATTTGCCTGGGCTACATAGTGAGCTCAGGGCCAGCCTGAACTACAAATTGAGACCCTGTCTCAAAAAAAAAAAAAAAAAAGCACACATATTGATTTTCTTTAAAAATAACTTAGTTTTGTAAAAGAAAATTTTGGTTGCCCCAATGAAGTGAAGAGATTAAAAAATTAACCTAAAAAACTCAACGATGTAGACAAAAACGAGTTACAGCTGTCATGAGTGACTAATTTCTTTTTATTCCAGAAGTGCTTTTGAACATGTACCGTGAGACACACACTCTCCACTCTCAGTCCCTCCCTCTCTTCCTCTTTCTGCTATCTCTCCCTGCCCCATCTCTTTATTTTTGTCAATCATTTGTGGGGGGCTGCACCCACATATTCCAGGTGAGACTGCCAGGTGCTGGGGAGGCTATAATGATGGAGATGTGTGTGTGTGTTCTTTTTTTTTATTTCTCTGAAATGCAACTTAACTCCTCAAACAACTGGGGACACATCAGCCTCTGCAATGACACTTGCTCCACACACACACACACCTGTGTACAGGTGAGCCCTTGATGCAGTGGGGGACAGAATCACTTAGGGAGTGTCCTCCATCACAGTAGTTGCTTGAGGCTCTGAAGACTGAGTGGGATTTTGCTGGAGGGAAAAGGAGGAGCAAAGACCCGCAGACAAGGAAGCTCTGTGTACTAATCCTGACGAGGGACCAGGTGGAGGAAAACAGGAGAATGGTAGACCGTTCGCTCAGAGTCCCCAGGAAAATTTCTTGGGGAGTCCTTGGGAAGTCCTTGCTGTTGAACCTTTTTGAAACCTTCCGAGAGCATTTGACACTCACTGGTCCCTTGTATAACTCTCCTCAGGGTCTGCTTTTGCCGTTGGCTTCACAAGTGATCATTCTAGGGGTAAATCTTGACGCATGTAGCATCTTCTGTGTCTTGATCGCCAAATGCTGTGATTTGAGGCGAAGGGCATGACGTCTTGGAGCAAGGGCTCTGGGGGCACTTGACAGGCACACTGGAGCCCAGCCTGGGCCGGGTAGAGACTTGTCACAGAGGCTCAGAAGCCCCTCAGGGAAGGTTTGTGGGACTTTATCTGACAACTAACGCGGATCATGCCATCCTGTCTTCCTGAGAAGATTTGGGACTGAAAGGAAACCACTGAGACTTTCACTAAGTTTCATTTGCTTTTTATTATGTAGTGTATTTATGTTGGACTTTCCAAGGAGATTTGCGGTAGAATTTCCTAGGCATCTCAGAAAGATTACTTTCACCTTCGTTCATGTTTTAAAAACCCCACTGTCACCTTAGGTTCTCACTTTTGTACCAACTCATGCATCTCATTATTTGTGATAACTTTAATTACTTTGTGTTTTTCTTATTTAACATTTAGAGACTCACTGATGCAAACGTAAGTCTTGAAATGACATCTGTGTAAAGGTCGCTCGTGGATGTATCATGTAGTTTTGCAGTAATTGTGAACCAGAGCCCTGAGCAGGCTGTAGGCGGACAGGGGGCCTGATTTCTGCCTGCGAGGTGCTGACAGTCTAGGGGAGGGTCAGAAGAATCACGTAATTACAGCAGGAGTGCTAGGCACCAATTGCCTGTGAGAAGGAGGGTTGAAGGGGGTAGATGACTCTTGCTGGGGAATTGGGGGACTCTCACAGGAGAATGGCACTTGCAGGTTGTGTAAGATGTTAAGAGGCAGCAAATGGAGGAAGAGGAGCAAACCAAGCAGAGGATATATGGCTGGGCAGGGAGGGTGCAGAGGTGCCTGAGGTTGGAGAGGCCATGGCTGGAGGGGCCAGAATGCGTCCTCCAGACAGTGCTTAGGACGTGGCTTTGGGATGGGGTGGTGAGAGTGCCACGGTGGTGGATCAACTAACGGTCAGCTTGGAATGCCCAGCTGAACTGAGTCAGCGTGGTTCTGGGTGGGGAAGATTCACCTGAGAATTATTGGCAATGACGCAGCAGGAGTCCTGGTGAGGAAGACTGTGCTGTTGATTTTCCTGGACTATCTCATCATGGCTGATCTTTTTGATATAAACTCGGCTGTCTTTGTCATCGGCGGAACTTGGGTCTTTGCTGTGGCAGAGGGGGGCTGCTGCTCTTGTCACGGGAGCTCTGGTCTTCACCTTGAGTGCTGCTTCCTGGCTCCAGTGCAGATGCCTCAGCCTGGTGGCACAGATCCTTCATCCTACTGGCACAGACCTTCTAGATCCACCCCTGGCCTTTGGGGCTTTCCAGGGCAGATTCTGGATACAGTTCTGCATGAGATATTGCCGTAGGCTCTAGGCCTCTGGCTGGTCTTGTGGAGGACACTGCCTTGGACTCTAGGACTTCAGCTGAAATTATGTGGCACATTGACATGGGAACTGGGCCCTTGGCTATGTTCTTTAGGTCTCTAGAATGTGGACAGATCTCTTGCATTTGACTTTTTGGTTGAATATTAAATAATCCTGTAAATTCTGTACCCTGTATTAAATCTATTCCCTTGCAAACCCTGACTAAAGTAGCCAGGCTGAGGGATGTGGTGACTTACTCTATCTTGTGATACTGTAATAGAATACTTGAGGTTGGGTGCTTTGTAAAGAAAAGAGGTTTATTTGGCTTGCAGTTTTGGGAAGTTCAAGTAGCACTGGACGCCATCCTGATGAGGCACCCCTGGCTGTATCTCAGCATGGCTGATGGCATCACATGGAAGGACAGAGAAAGCTGTATACATGGCTCGAGGGGAAGCAAGGGAGCTGGTAGAGGAAGCCACACTTTCCATGTAATAACTGGCTCTTGCAGTAACTGACCCAGGCCTCTGAGATCACATCTAGTCTGGAGGGAACTAAGCTAGTGTTATGGTTTAGAATCAGAATGTCCCCCAAAGGGCTCATGAGCTCCCGGATGGTCTTGTGGAAGGTGGTTGGGTCAGGGGGTGCTGTGCTCACCAGCAGAAACACCCACTTGTGAATTGAGGAGCTGAGTGTGCTGTTGGAAGGTGGGCCCTGGCTGGTAGATGCGAGTCACCCAGGGCGGCTTTATGTTCCCAGCTTCCTTCCTTCTCTGCTCTGTGCTTGCCAGCCACCATGACCCAAGCAGCTGTCCTCTGCTATGTCCCTCTGCCGTGTCCCTCAGGCCGTGTCTGCTCTGGACCAGCTGCATAAGCTGTAACTGTGAGCCCAAATAATCCTCCTTCCAGCTGGGGGTGTCAGGTACCGTGTCTCAGTGAAGACAAAGTGACTAAGACCCCAACTCTCAGGGGAAGAATATTAATTCCCCCGATGAGAGCAAGGACCTCCTGCCTCCCAGGGCTTCTTAACAGCTTCATCACCTCAATACCACCACACTGTGGAATTAAACCTCAGGGAGAATTTTGGCAGGGACGGGCCAGATCCTAACCATAACGTGGGTTAGTTACTTAACTTTCATTTTGTTTATCTCAGGACCTAAGAAGAAAGTAGAAAAAACAGGGAGTCATTAGGGCTTGGAGCAGAGGGTTATGGGAGAGAACTTAAATTAGGGAAAGAGTTGACATTAAAGAAAAGGAGGAACAAAGATGGGCCCCAGATTCTCTCTCGGTACACACACACACACACAGAGTTGTTTCCATACTCTGAGAAAGGTAAGCCAAGACCCAGCCTGGTCTCTGCTCATCTCTGATTGGTGCCCGCGTGGTCATGTGATAACCCCCGGGACGGTGTCAGAGCCCTTCCTGAGTACCAGCTACCACTGCTGCAGAGAAACCAGGCTACTTGCAGCTACGGAGGGAGGAGGATGAGTCTCTACAGGGCAGGGGTAGAACCTTATCTGAATTTTACTTATCTGGTTTCCAAACTGCTCCTTGCAGTCACATTGGCTTTTTCTCTCCCTGAAGTTACCGACACAGACACGGTCACTGTCACAGGGGTTCCGGGGCCGCATCCACCCCAGACTTGTGACTGGAGCTTCTGGGTAATGCCCAGCTCACACAAAAGCCTGAGCAGACCCTGAGCTCTCCACTCATTGGTTCTTTGACACTGGATCATGAGAGCTGTGGAGAGGCCGCCTGGCCACTCCCACAATAATAGGATAGTGGCAGCAGCAGTGTCACCACGACAATGGGACAGTGGCCCCTGCATCATGGTTGCCTGTTCTTCAGGCTCTCAGTACTGGAGTCTCTGAGCCTTCTCACATGAACAGAGCTGGCGCCTGTTTGACATCTCCTCCCGTCCAGACCAAGCTCTGAAGAACTTCAACCTCTGATCAGTGCAGACGTGAATCCACAGGTGCCCACTGACCTTCATAGTTCATTCCGTGCCTCCTGCTTCTAGGGACTGTGGCACGTCACTGCGCTTCCTCTTGTCTGGCTGATGACCTTGGGGACAGGCGAGGACACATGAAGAAGTGTGCACCAAGCTCTGCTCTGTGCACTAGGAAAGGGGGAGGAGGGTGTGCCTGGTGGAGCACTCAGAGTGAGTCTGTCCTCTTGAGCACATTTCCAGCCAGACTTGCCCTGTGCCCGGCGCTGAGCTCAGTGTGGTGATGGCGGGATTCCTGGGCATGGGGATGATGTGTCCACCTTCCAGATGCCAGGAGCAGGAGCATGGCGGATAGAAGGAGAGGCGCTCTGAGCTGGGTGAGGTGCAGAGTGCAGAGAGCGGCCCTTCTCAGATAAGGGCTTGTCTCAGGGAGACACCTAACGCGGGTAATACGGCCAGCAGTGGGGAGGCCCTGGCTCTGGCTGGGAGCTACTGCAGGCTGTCAGAGGCAGGGCTCTGGGGAAGAAGGAGGGGAGACAGAAGGACACTGAAGCCTTGATGTAGGTGCACTGTCCCCTTGCTGGCTGGGCGGACAGCCATGCTCTGGTGTCTGCCTGTTTGGTGGCAGGAACTTATTAGAGTTTGTGGGTCCTCTGCTTGTTGAGTTGGGCAGTGATGTTTGTCTTAAAGGCCAGCAAGGTTCCTGTTTGGGTGTTTTGTGACTGCCCCAG
Organism: Thryonomys swinderianus; assembly: GCA_004025085.1. NCBI lineage: Eukaryota > Metazoa > Chordata > Mammalia > Rodentia > Thryonomyidae > Thryonomys > Thryonomys swinderianus. Next base: position 21,020 of record PVIC010013563.1, read on the forward strand.
AGGGGAATGGCTGGGCCGGCTCCTGCCTGCCCTGCAGCTGCTGACTCCAGAGGAGGCAGTCTGGTTCAGGTCAGTCGGCATCTACAGAGGGTCTGTTCCGTGGTGGAGCCTGGGGCAGGGTGAGGGACTAGAGAATGACAGACCAGGGAGCCTGCCCAGCTCTCCCAGGCGTGATGCTGCAGTTGGTGAGCCTACCACAGGCAGTAGGATCGCATGGGGGATGGGTGCCTGGTAGCTGAGCCACCTTGGGTCTTCGCTTTGTCAGAAGCTGGAGCCTGAGCCACACTCTCTTGTTTGTTTGCTGAAGCAGCACTTGGCTCTTGCACAAGAGCTCGCTGACATTAATGGTGCCAGGATAAAGTGAATGGGTTTTCCTATTGTTTCCGACGGCTCCTTCAAAGAAGCTCAGGATGGCTGGCTCCTGAGGAGCCCATGTGCTGACCGGGGGCCTGGGTGTGACACTCAGTGCTCCCAGTGCCCAGGAAAGGTCCCACAGAGATGCTGAGCATCCACCTGTTTTGAGAAGCTAGCACAGGACATCACTGACCAAGACATGTCCTTGTTCCTTCAGTCTTCTTAGGGCTCAGGAGACCCCCCTTCAGGAGAAAGGGCAGAATGGGGGCTGTGCGTGGTGGTGGTGGTGGGGTGTCTTCTGGCCCTTTTAAGGGCCTGCTGAGTCACCCGTGGCCCTAAAGGTCTAGGTCCCCCATGGGGGAGGCAGAGAAGAAAGAGAAAGTGAAGCTCATGAGAGAACCTGAGCTGCTCTGGGCGCTTGGGAAACTGACACAGTGTACCCAGGGAGAGTGACCTGGGACCTTTAAGTGGGAGTGAAATAAATCTTTAGGTAGGAAGGCGTGCAGCACCACCTAGAAAGCGGAGTGCACAACTTGGCCAGTCTAGGTGCCTGCCAGTCAAGAGTATGAAGACTTGTGGTTGGATTTCCTGGATAGTTTTTTTTTTTTTTAGACAGGGACTTGCGTTGTAGTTCAGGCTGGCCCTGAGCTCATCATGTAGCCCAGGCAAGCCTCGAACTCACAGCAATCCTCCTGCCTCTGTCTCCCGAGTGCTGGGATGACAGGCATGAGCCACCAAGCCCGGCATTTGTGGTATGTGGTACTGCTTGCCGGTGGGCATGGTCACCATAGCCGGTATTGTATGTGGTTACCCGGGTTCCAACCAGGGACCTTGCACTTGTTAGGCAGGCCCTGGAACCACTGAGCTAGATCTCCAGCCCTTGAGAGTGTGTTTTAAGAACTCCCTGCATTGGGAGAGGCTCTAATACACTCAGCCTAATGCGCTGATCACAGTCCTTGAGTCCGTGAAATATTTGAAAATGGGGAAGACAGCCCCTAAGGATAGAGCAGAAACATCTGTACCAAGAGGAGCCCTGTGTACGGGATGACCTTCAAAGTGAGCAATCCCAGAGTTCATCTTCCGAGTGAGCCAATATTTCAAAGCATTCTGAATCCTCTCACATTTATTATGATGATTTTCATCAGGTGCTTATGGTAAGGAACGCTTGCCTCCTGGACCGTAGGGGAAGGAGGGAATCAGATCTGTTGTGAAGGATTTTAGTTTTTATCTAGTTTGTATCCTTTCGAAGGTAGGATGCCAGAGTGTGTTTCTCATGGATCATGATTTCTGAATTAAGGTCTGAGAACTCTCGATTTTGGTGCAAGAACTGAATTTGTTCATGCAAATTCCAAATATTCCCAAACGGCAACCTGATTATAAAAATCATTGTGAGGTTTGCACACACACACACACACACACACACACAACTGAACTGATATTTTTTTTTTTTTTGAGACAGGTCTCGCTTTGTAGTTCAGGCTGGCCCTGAGCTCACTGTGTAGCCCAGGCAAGCCTCGAACTCAGCAATCCTCCTGCCTCTGCCTCCCGAGTATTAGGATTACAGGCGTGAGCCACCATACCCGGTTGAACTGGTAAATTTTATGTGAAATAAATGTTTCACACATACAGCATTTGCCCAACGACTATTTACCCAAAGCACCACATGAATCTTCTTGGTATTGGAGTTGGTATCAGCTTTGCCAAAGTTTGTGTTTCTTTGGGCACAGTTTTCCAAATAGTTCCAGCACGCATCTTCCCTCCAGATGCACTCGGTGCCCTGACCAACTGGTGAAATGTGTGGGAGGGAGGCAGCTGGAGGGAAAGGGCGGTGGGGCTTGGGAATTGTGTTTCTCTGCGTCTCAGTCAAGGTCTCTCAGAACCCAGAGGCTCACCCCTCTTGGGCGGCTCCCGGGCTCTCCCGAGGAACGCTACACAGCTTCCACTCCTGCGTGGGAGTCCTGACATCCTGGGTTTCAAGCAGGTCTCTCGAAGTTGTAAGTTGCACCCAGAAAGTCTGCACCAGCCCTCTGAGGGTCCTAGTTGTCTTAGGACCTGGGGCCCCAGGAGCCTGTATTTGAAGCTCTTCCAGGGACACCAAACCATTGCTAGTCGCCAGCCGCTGCCCCTATCTCTTTTTGGTTAGTCACTCTCCCGGGGAGCCGTTCACGGGGCTCCCGGGCCGCATGCCCTGGCAAGCTGGAGGCCCAGCGGACGCACCGCGGGCTTGGCACGAGTGTCCGCCGCCCGCTCGCTTCTGCCACCGCCGCCACCCTGAGCTGTGAGTGCGCGTTTCTAGCGGTTAATTAGAAACTGAGTCGGTTGAGCCCCGGTCCCCAGCCCGCGCTCCGCCCGCCAGGGCCGCTCTCCCTGCCGCCCGCCGGCCTTTGATCGCCCGAGGCCTGCGGCCGGCAGCCCGCAGCCAGCGCCGGGGCGGGCAGGTGGCGGCAGCGGGGCGCGGCGCGCTCGGGCGCACGGGTCCCCGGGCCGCGGCGCGCTCCCCGCCACGCCGCACATCAAGGCTCTGCCGGCCGGCGGGCGCCTTCATTAGCAGCCTGAAATTATAATATTATGTTAAAGAACAAAGCTGCTCCCCAGAAAAATATGTGCTGCATATCTGACAAAGATAAATTGGATTATTCAAAATATTCTTGATGAAATGTTACATTTTGCAACTAATTATCAATCTGTTTTATCTGCAGACCAGCTGGGCATTTTTGTGCATGCAAGACCTGCCTCCGCAATGATCTTAAGATGTCACTGTAGCGTTTACATCTTTTATTTCAAGATTTAAATAACTAGGAAGTAGCTAATGTAATTCACTGCTGAGAAGAAAGGCAAGCTCCTTGATTCCTTTCCAAAGCGATCTCCTCCTAATGAACTTCTTTGGACTGCGAGTAATGAGGCTTTATTCAAATAATGTTTAAGGAAGGCTCTGTCAGTGTAATCTCTAAAAAAAGGGACCAATGTTTAATACATTTAAAACATCTCTATTCATGCGATATTGTGGGCTCTCGCAAGCCCACAATAGCTCTTGCTAAGCATTGCTCTTCCAGAGGCGGGAGCCCCGTGGAGCTACCGTCAGCCCTCTGCTGGCCTCCCAGAGCCAGCCTCCTGTCCCGCTTCCTGTCTGGTGCCTCTGGCGCTGAGATGTTTAAGAGACTCCGGGTTGATGTAAACCCTCACCATTAGGAAGACTCAGCATTCCGCTCTTGTCTCCCCATGAAAAGCTCTCTTCTGTCTCGGGGATTAGGTCAATATAGTTTTCTTGTTTTGTGAGCAGTTTTTTGGTTGGAGACAGCGGGAAAGGGGAAGCAGACAGATTCTAAGACCCTTCGCACTTCCCCGGGGCTGAGTGGGGGCTGGGGAGACCCGCAGTCCGTGTGTGTGTGTAGCAGTCAACCTCCTGGCTTTGGTGCTGCAGGCCCACTTTCCTCTTCAGTACAGGGAGACACCACAGGCCCAGTGTGCAAACACACGCACAAGGGCTTTCTGGTCTGCACTGGTTGCTGAAGGCCCGAGACAAATATAAGAATGCCCCCCCCCCCCGTTTGTTCAGCACTCTCCACTGTCTCATCTCGGCGACTGCTGCAAGCCACACTCCTCTGAGGAGGCCAGACCCGGCTTTACCCCCATGCTGTAGACAGGGAAGCTGAGGCAGAGGAAGGGAAGATGGAACTCGCTCCGGCGGGCCCTCAGGGCTCCGGGAAGGTGGGAATTCCAGCCTTTCCCTTCCCTGCGCCAGCCAACAGTGAATGCCCCTCTTAGTGGAGGATGAAAGATGGAGCCGTATCTGATGGGAGGAACATGCGGGGGACCTGTCAGAACATGGATGTTCCTTCTCAGCTGAGAGGTCTTCAAAGTGGCTGCCAGGGAGCGTGCCAAGGAAAATCAGGCAGCCATTTTGCCACTAAAAATGACAGAACATACATCCTGCTTGCTTTCCTAATTGATATCATTGTGACTGCGTTTCCATAACATTATCCCCAGACAGGTTCTCAGAACTGTCACGAAGCCATTTGAGATCTTGCACGAAGCACATCTATGTACGCGTTGCTCTATCTACCTACCTTCCTTCCCCCCTACTTATTTGGCTTGGTTAGAAAATATCTTTTGTTTGGACTGCAAAAGAAAATTATACCTGACCTGATGCTGCCTGATTTGACCCTCGGGTAGTCCGTTTCAGCCCACCTCTATTAATGGTCAAATTATAAAATATAAAGACTTTAAAGAAACATCGCCTGACTTCCTTAAGTCTCTTTGATGAGAGTTTCATCTTCTGCTTTCAAAGTGCTTGTTTTCCATCCCGACGCGTGTCCAGCAGGAGGTGAGGCCACTTTGGGTTCAGAGGTGCTGGGACCTCTTGGCTTCCAAGGAAACCCCTTCAGCCCCTAGATATTTTCAGTCAGCTCCTGGGTCTTTGGCTCAAAGAACCTTAGGGGCTTTTACCTGGTAATGGCAAGAGATCGGCACTGAAACAATCCCAAATATTGGGTCCCATGGCTTTTCCCAAAATCACAGCTAATCTGATCATAATCTCATTTATATTTTGGAAGCTGTGAAATAGTTTCATTTTCTCTTCTGTAGGAGAGCTATTGTGCGAATTATTTGACCAGCTGAACAGCGTGTGCTACAGGCCCCACCTGATACAGTGAGCTGTGTCTTTCCTGTCTACTTAGCACCTCTGTCTTGCACTCCGGGACCCTCTGGCATTGGTGTCCACGGTGGTACTTGGAAAAATTCCTTGAGCCCTTTCTCTAAAAGGCCGGACAGTAAGGCTTTTAGACTGTCAGGCCGTGCTGTCTCCTGCCCCTGCTTAGCTCAGCAGTCGGAGAGAAAGAGTTACGCATCAACATCTGATAAATAAGCGTGGCTGTGTTCCCACAAAACTTTATAGGCACCAAAATTTGAATTTCATGATTTTCTTCTGCTGCAAAGTAGTCTCCTGATTTTTCCCAAGCAGTTATAGGTAGAATAAGCATTTTTGGTTTGTGGGTCATACAAAAGCAGGTGACGTTGAATGTGACCTTTGGGCTGGAATTGTTGTGCTCTGCTTTTCAGACTAACCTAGATCCTTCCTTCTAGCTGCAGTGACTCTGTTCCTGGTCCTGCTGGGAGGAGTGTAAATTCCGTCTTTCTCAGATGGATCTGGGACTTCTTACATGGTATTAGTCTTCTGAAAGTTACATATTGGTGTATAGCAAATTATCCCAATTTACTGGCTTTCAACAGAACAATTTAGCAGTGTGGAAGCCCAGTGGGTTTGACTGGGTCTATTGCTCAGGGCCTCCTGCAGCTAATACCTTGACTTTGGCCAGGTTGGGCTCTTCCTGCAGGCCTGTGGGAAAATGCCTCTTGGTCTGTGCACACAGTCTGCAGAATTGAATGTTTTGCTGTTCTAAAACTGAGATCAGTTTCCTTGGTGGTTCTCAGGTGGGAGCTGCTATCAGTGGGATGTCTTCACCTTCCAGGTGCCAAAGGCCGCTCAATCCTAGTCCCCTGGCAGTCTCTCTGCTTCCTGCCTGAGGAAGCACTTGGATTAGACTGGCCCACTCAGAGGCTCTCTCTATATTAATGTCCACTGATTAGTAACCCTAATCACCATTCAAAGTTCCCCGGACCCTGTAACATCACACAACCACGAGTTCTCTATCTAGCTGTATTCACAGCCCTTCCCTTCCAAAAGGGGAGGGTCACATGGGCCTCAGACCAGTGGCTGCCATCTTTAGAACTGCTACACCAAGCTGAAACAGTTTGGTATCTTGGTAGATGATTCAATTAGAAGTTTAGCTCCTAGGCTTTAGCTGTTGGGGAAACTAAAAAATTCAAGAGATGAACGAATCATGAGCATAAATAACAACACAGACATAAAGCTGCTGGGATGATCTGTGATTAGATAGGGGAAGGAGAAACCGAGGAAAGGGAAAATGGAGGGGAAGCAGAGGTGCTATCATATAAAGCAGAGAAGGGTCTTTTTGAAGACTTTTGTGCTTAGACTTGAGTTGTAAAACCTTCAGAAGCCCTCTTATCACCAAGAGTTTTACTCAAAATCACACATTTTCTCTCTCTTGTGTGCACGTGCTTATCCATGCCATAACATTTATTGAGCACCTATCATTTGCCAGGTCAGTGTCAGACACTGGAAAAGCAAACAGGAAGAGGGCAGCCAGCCTTGGCTCAGCCTCTTGAGGCAGTGCACTGCTCTCCTGTTGCTGCCATGGCAAGTTGGCCTTAAAGCAAGAGGGATTTACTGGTGCACAGGTCTGGGGCCTGGAAATCTGAAGGTAAGACTCCTGCTGGACTGCACTCTCTCTGTTCCATGCCTGTCTCGCTTTCTGGCATTGCTGCTGTCTGCGGTGGCACCCTTCGGCCTGCAACTGCATGACTCCAGTCTCTGCTGCCATCTTTAGATTGCATTCTTTGTGTCCAAACTTCCCTCTTCTTGTAAAATCACCAGTCACTGGATTAGGTTCCACTGTGATGGCTTCTTAACTTCATGACCTCTGCAGAGACCCTGTGCCCTAATAAGGTCACAGTCACAGGTGCTAGAGCTGGGAGTGACACACGTCTCTTTGAGAGGCACAGTTGAACTCAGAGGAGGTAGAAGTTGAGTGAACAGACTGTTATAATTGGTGCCTGGATGTCAGCTCTTGCTTCTTTGTGTGGCTGCTCGACCTGGACTTGTCCCTGCTTTTTCTTAGAGTAAAACTCAGTCTCTGTCACCGCTTTGAGGATTCCAGAATAACTCATTCCCACTTACTCGTGGGCAAATCATGCAGATCATAAAAAATGCTACTGATGTATTGGGATTGGCCTTACCCACCTCACAGGGAACAGTGTCAGGTTCTTTCCTGTCACCCTGTCCTCAGTGCAGCCTCATATCCCTCACACTCTCGTGCCACCTGCTCTTTTGTCATCTCATCTATCACTTCCTGTGACTCGTGAGAATATTTCTCCTGTACATGTGGCGTGTTGGCCCCAAGACATACTTGTCAGGGACATGGCCGCTGTGCGTGACAACGGGGCAGATGTAGGAGCAGCAGCACCCAGCTCAGAGGCAGAGGCCAGAGGAGCTGCCTGGGGAGGAGGGACTTTGACAGGAGACAAGCCAGGGAAGGTGGGAGGGGGGCGGTGAGTCTGGGTAGGAGGCACTCTGTCCAGCTGCGGCTAAGGTGGGTTATCTCTGGCCACTTGGTAGGAGAGCCTGGGCACTCAGCATCTCCACTGTCTCTGTGTGTCGGAGCCCAGGTCGGAGGAGATCCATCTGCTGGCCGGGAAAGGGCGAGGGGAGCAGAGAAGTGCTGTAGGCCAGTGGTACATCACTGACCACCCTGACCTCAGCCCTGCCAGCCCGCAGTGCACCAGTCCGGGCTTGTCCTAAAGTTGTGATGTCCAATATGGCATCTGTTCGCCACATGCAGCTACTTAAATAGGATCAATTAATCAATTAATACTGCATTAAACGAATTAGTTAAATGAAATGTAAACCTGTTTTCTCTGCCGCACTCAGCGCGATTCAAGCGCCGGTTGCCTCTTGTGGTTAGAGGCACAGGCACGAACGCTTTCCTTAACGTGGGAAGTTCTCTTGGAGGAGGCTCTTGCTTTCTTGGGTGGCACAGACTGCGTCCTCACCTCTTCGGGGAGCTGTGGCTACTGCAGGGACCTTGACATCTTTCTGTGTTCATCTTGTCTCCATTGTCACGTCCTATCTGTGCTACCACCCATGAGCGAGGCCTTTACAGTGCTCACCAGAGCCTTTACCAGGTTGCTAGATTTGACTTAAAGGAGAAGAGAGGCAGTCGCAGGGAGCTGCCTCTGATCCTTTCATGCTATTTTAATATGCCAGCCGCTGTGCTGCGTGCTTTGTGTACATTCTAACAGTTAATAATAATCACTAATTTGTTTGGTGCCTACTCCATGCCTGAGTCCCTGAGGGTCCCTCAGGGGACAGGACACCCCGCTCCTCATCACAGACTGGGTCTCCCCTGGTCCAGACCAACGCTGGGTGACTCACTGGTAACAGGAGGGCTCATTGTAACTCTTGTATGCACATCTTAACCCTCAGACTGCTTTCTCCAAAGGAAACCACTCAGGGACGGTTTTTCAGAAAAATCAGATGGGGACCCCATCGATGACTTGTGGGTACCATTTGTTCTTGCTTTTCTTTTTGAACTCACAGATAATATTTATCTCAAAGTTCATCATCTCCACGCTTAAAGTTGTCATCTTTAGAAAGCTCTTTCAAATTGCTTGTTCTCACATAATCACAGTTTTGTTTTTCTTTGAGGAACTTGCAAACCGTTTACATTAAGCACAGACCATCTTCATTGAAACTAGGACTCTCTCATTTAATTGGAAACATAAAGTTGAGCTCCATGACAGAACCATTAGTGGTGTTTTCTGGTCAGAGGTTTCAGTTAAAAATCCCCAGAATGTATGATGGATATTGCGAAATAGAAAATAGTCAAAGGGAAATGTGGTGGAGGGGTGAGTAATGAGGGGTAAAGAAAAAAATGTGATGGTATAATAAAAAAAAAGGGAAACAAAGGTTACATATTTAGGAGGTGGGGGTTGTGGGGTGGGTAGGGGAATGGGAAAAATGAGAATTAAATCATTGTCATATACTGGTACAAATTCTCACTATTGAGTGTCATCATGATGTGTATATACAATGTACCAATAAAGAAATGGAGCAAGAAAAATAAATCCCTGGTCACAGCTCAGCATGGCAGCATCTGCTTGCAGTCTCAGCACAGGGGGAGACTGAAGCCGGAGGCAGGTATAGCTCAGCCTGGGCAACTTAGTGATTTAGCAAGACCATGTTGCAAAATGAAAAAAAAATTATAAAATGCAAGAAGAGGCTGAGGATACAGCTCAGTGTGGAGACCCTGGGTTCAATCTCCAGCATGAGCATAAAAAAATTTTTGACGAATCAGTGCTTTACTCTCCATAGGAAACACAATAAATCACTTGAAAAGGGCTGAGGAACAGGACCCCACCCCACCCCCCCTTTCTGATCATCTTGCTCTGGGATATGTTCTGGGACAAGCTATGTGCTAACTTCTCTCCTAGCCCTCTGGTCAGCCCTGCACTTTTGTGGTCCAGTGGCACTGTGGTCACAGAAGGTGGAGTGGCTGTGCTAAAGGTGGTCTTTGGTGGGCACTTTCTGCCTGTGAAACTCATGAGCCATATGTGGCAAATGCATGGTGGGAATGCATCTCTAATCTCAGCTGGTCTTTGGAAAGAGGAAACAAGCTCAGTATCTACTGAGAGATCAGTTTGCACCTGATTTGGTTTTCATGCTAAACTCTATGAAATGATCTTAAGCAGAAAAATCAATTTCCCAGAAGTCTCAGATGTACACTGTAACTCTTATATTTGAACTAAATCTAGGTAGAGTTAAATAATTGAGCTTGCTTCCTTTAAGTGATACAGATGTACTTCATGCCAGGAAGAGCTCCTGTGAGTAGGAGCTGCCCCAGAGGGTTCTGGGATGCCTCAGCCCCGAGGAGCCTGGGCCAGGAACTGCTGAAGGTCACAAATGCACAAGGGGTAATGCCAGGGTAGCACCGAGTCCGTTCAGAACAGATTGGAAGGGTGAGGTTTCTCTCTTTGGAGTCACAACAACACTAGTGTTGTTCTTATACCTTTTATATCAGCAGTGTCTTCCTTACATGAAACAGGGGGAAGAGAAAGAGGAGACAGAAAATCAGAAATTGGAGGAAAAGGAATGAAGGTAGAATCACAGAGGCAGGGGAAACAGAAAGTGGGTTCTGAGGCTTCACCCACCAATGTGTACACGCAGCCCCCTGGATTCTTCTGTGTTTTATGTCTGTCTGTGTCTCCCAGCTCCTCTGACCCCAGCTCATCTAGAGAGATGGCGAGGAAGGGGGACCCTGAGGGCTCTGCAGCGTGTTTTTCCTGCTCTCCTCTACCTGAAGGGGGGGCCGTCAGAATGGACATGGGAACCATTTGGTGTAAGCATCTCCCCGATGCTGAGACGTGGGATGGGGTGACGTAGGGGAGGAGTGGCACCTGTATGTTGGTGCGATTTGCCCACGTTAAGGGCAGGGGGCACCCCCAAATGCAGAAAGCACAGTGTATACATCTATCGTTGGATTTCCAAAGCTGGCCCTGGGAGTACATTCACACCGTAGCCAAGGTCTCTGGGGTGAGGCGATCTGGGCCTCCTGCTTGGCCTTCCTTCAGCTTGGAGTGCACTGCCAGGGATCCGTTCTTTTTCAGATTGTGTTTAACAGCTGCATGTTTGCCTTGCCAATTTAGAGTACACGCGTCCTGAAACGAAGGCATCGATAACCCGTTGTAAGGATGACGTGACGGGTGTAGATTGGGAAGATAGAAAGCAGATGAAGGTTACTTGGGGGTGAAATGTGGTTTTTGATGCTTGGAATTGAGGCTCTGAAATCCAAGCTTCCCCTGAGTTTCCATGGCCTGTATTTGTTTGCTTATTTTGGCTGCTTTCTCTGCTGTTGGAATCCCCTCTTGCTCTCCTCCAGCCGGGGCCAAATGACATCCATCTAATCTGAAATCATGAATCCAAGGTTCTAGGGCCGTTCCTGTCACCAGCCAGCTGTGTGACCTCGACAGGCTGCTCTGATTCTCTGGCACTCTCACTCTTTCTCACCATGAACGGAGCGCAGCATACCAATGTCTGAAGCAGTCCTTCCCCAAGGCAGAAGTCAGTGATTGCGGGGGGAGCTGGCTTCACTTAGAGCATTTGCTAAACAGGAGTTGAGCTTGCTAGAGAGTGTGGTGGTCTGTGAATGGAGGCAGAGAAATCGCAGGTTGATTTTATTGTTACACATTCTGTTTTCAGACAGAAGCACTTGGGTCTCCTCGACGATCGTGTTCTTGTTTATTTATTTTAGAACTTCTTAGTAAACACATTAGTTCACATGTATGTACCTGCAAAACTTCCACGTGAGAGGATTCTGCTCCCCAAAGAAGGCCTGGCCTTGGGCAGGCGTTGTGGTGACACGGCTCCCGGTCTGATGGCATAGATGACATCAGGCTGTGCGGCGTGCTCCCCAGTCAGCACTGTGCTGCCGCCCGTGGGGGGATAACATTTTTGGCTTTTATCCAGAAGAAATGAACAGTAAATAAATGAAGAAGTATATTAGGCTGCACTGCTGGCATTTGTATGCAGGGCAGTAAATGTTTGTAGATGAAGAACAGCCAAAGATTTTTTAATAAATGCTTTTGTGACGGATTTTATACTAAATCATTTCTTGACATTTCGACTAAAACCAACAGCTTAGATAATAGATCTGATGTTCATACCATGCATATACTCTGGTTTGATAAATCCTCTGCTAAGAGGACCTCCATGAAGCCGGATTCCCCACAGACTGGGAGAAGATTGTATGTGGAATAAATTAACTGGTGTGGGGGAAGTTCCAGGGCCACAGGGGGTCCGTGCCCGGCCTCGGTCTGGCTCATGCTCTGCTGGGCTCGGTGTCGAGGTTCAATTAATGGTCTCCTTGGGCTTTAAGTTTGGGGCTGGACTGTGCTAAATACACTCAGTGGTAGAAATGACTTTATGATGGTTCTGTTTTCTAATGGGAGTATTTGCTGAAGACAGCAGCAGATAGAAAGTCCGAGAGGGAAAAGCAGGACCTGGCCGGGCAGTGTGATGGGAGGCCGTTTGAAACACGATGTCTCTGCCCTCCTCTCTGCTCGTTCTGTCCTTCTGACCAGGAGGCACCAAACTGAGACAAATGTGGCGACCCCTCAGGCCCTTGGGAGCCCAGCACTGGCATGTGGTGCTTGAAAGCCCACATTCCCTAGCGTATCTGTCCTGCCTGTCTCCGTGCAGCCAGCCTCTCCTCTCAGGCTCAGGAGCCACTTCCTCTGGGGCACACGCTCCCCTTTCTCCGGGACGCCCTCTCTGCGGGCACTCGCCTCTGCCTCCGGACAGTGCCACCTGAGCTTTCCTGGTATTCCTTTACAGGAACATCTGTGCATCAGCAGCCAGCCGGAGGTTGTGTGAGACACAGCCTCATTCTTAGTCCTAAATCCCAACCCCTGGGATGAGCTTCTTGCTTTAAGGTCGTGGAGCTCTGGGAGGGTTGTCATGGTCACTTTCTCCTTGGCACCCAGCACCCAAGGGGTGCACACGCAGTGTTTCTGTGGAATGAATGAAAGGAGAAATAAATGAGAGAATGGAGAAAGGCAAGCTGTAAATCAGAGCAAAGGCCTCCTCTCACATTTGACTGTTATTTTATATGTGTCGTGTAGTTTTCAGAAATGATAAGTGGCCTCCGTCCTGATCCATTACAGTGTAATAGATTAAGCCATCCTTCGGCAAAAAATTAAAGAGCCTTGACAATGATAATTGCCATTACGATCACTCCGTATATAGGTTTACTGATTGATGAGTTTGGAATTTTTTTTTTTAAAGCAAAGTTAAATAACATGAGAAACAGCCAGTGCGGTGGGCAAGGCCCCTTGCTCAGAGGTGTGTGCAGCGACAGAAGTTGTCTCTGTGGGGCTGGGCAGGGGGGCCTCCTCAGTGAGGCCGCTTCCCATCCCACCCAGTTGCCGGGCCTGGGCTGTGCAGACCCCAGAGCTGGCAGCTGGGGGAGGGGGGCAGCTGGGCTCCCCATCCAGGGGCCCCGGCCCCAGTGTAGGGTGAGAAATTTATCCGGTTCGCCAGCACCTTCGTGCTCTGATTTCCCTTTCCCGTTTTACATACCCACCCTCCCTGGTGAATAGCGCTTGGCAGGTTTCCCAAGATATCAAATTCCGGGAGAGAAAATACACAGGTCATGTGTAAGGACTAAATAGAACCCTTCGTTGGAAACGACTTTTGTCAGGTGTCTGCAAAGCAGCTCCGCCTTCAGCTACGAGTTAATCAGACATAGAGCAGCTTGCCGGAGCGGGGCACAGGCCTCGCTGCCCCTCTGTCGCCTCTGACTCACCTTGGGCAGGTCGCGCCCCTTCTCCGGGCTGCCGTGCTCTCCTCTCTCTGATTAGAGCGCGGACTAAAGGGGCCGGGCTCCGTGCAGGCCTAAGTGTGTAATTCTATCCACCTCCTTATCGTCCACAGCTGGGATTCATAATTCCAGGCTCTACTTAAAATACTTAGCTGCGTTGTGCGGCTGTAAAATGACCTTTACTTTTTCTTTGCAACTTGCTTTGACTTTTATCTAATCGTAGAAACAGGTGAGGTGAGCACTTTGCAAGCATTTACTGTGTTAGAAAGCTTCACCTCCACGTCCTCTGTGCTGACTGCAGCGGCTCCAGGCAGGACTGACGATAGCGAGAGGTTCTACAGAGGCCGCAGGGAAGGCTTTGGTACAAGTGCGTGCACAGGGGGACGTTGTGGAGATGGGGGACAGAAGAGCCACGCGGGCAGGACGTGTGCAAGCAGGGGACAGGAGACATGTGGGGGGAGGACTTATTTAAAGGGCGAGGAGGTCTGATTCTGAGCCTCAGTTTCCTCATCTGAGAAACAGGATCACAAATGTTTTCTAAGGTCACAGGAGCAGCCGTAGAGGGATCAGTTTTACCAGTGGGCACACAGCATGCGGGATCTGCTAGCACCCAGTCAGCGCCACACGAGTGCCGCATGTTACTGTGGTGCCAGTTGGACACACTTCTCCAGTTGGCTCCTTCTGACGGCAGCCTTTGCTTTGCTGTTCGCAAGGAGACCAAGTCTACAGCCCGTGGGCTGCGAGTATCTGGCTTTTCTGGGTCCTTTTAACACTGGTCCCACGGGCAACCTGAGCAAGGAAACAGCAGGGAGGGGGCGCATGAGGTTTGGGGCAATTAGTGAGGGACAGGCCGGGGTCGACATCTACTTGGCCTGGTTTCAGCACAGGAAGTGCAGGAGGAGCCAGTGCAGAGGACACAAGTGAAGGACCAAAGAAACGCTCCTGTTGGTTAGGATGCTGCAGACCGTCGCGGAGGTGCCTGATGGGTTTCCCATTCCGCCGGCTGGGAAGCTGTGTCCGATAGGGGACTGTCTGTGGGCATCTCTGCCCTGGCTCATCGTCGGTCTGGGCCAGGGACATGCTGGCATCTGCAAGTTCCTAGGTTCTGATTGTTGAATGAGCCGAAGAGGAAGGGGAGCACTGCTTCTCTGGGGGAGACGCTCTGTCCAGTGAATCTCTTCCTGCAAATGGGGGGCCATGAGGTCTTCCTTGTGTGGGACCCAGCAGGGCTGTGTCAGTCCTGTTCTTTGCACCATAAACTCTTGGAGAGGAAGGTGGGCTTATGGTGTTATCAAGTGTCATATACCTGTTCGTGTCTCTACCATGTGTCCACCTCAACTTTTTTTCCACAGGTAGAATTTTCTAGCATTGTTAGCTTTTTTTTTGAGACAGGGTCTCGCTTTGTAGTTCAGGTTGGCCCTGAGCTCACTCTGTAGCCCAGGCAAGCCTCGAGCTCAGCAATCCTCCTGTCTCTGTCTCCTGAGTGCTGGGATTACAGGTGTGAGCCACCACACCTGGCACTGTGGTATGTGGTACTGATTGTTGGTGGGTGTGAGCCACCATGCCCAGCATTGTACGTGGTTACCAGGATCGAACTCAGGGCCTTGTGCTTGCAAGGCAGGCGCCGGAACCACTGAGCTAAATCTCTGGCCCAAGCATTAATAGCTTTTAACAACTGTATACAGCTACAGGTGACCACTGTGAAATACACGCATGTCCAATGTACACAGTAGGGATATTTAGCACATTTGTAGAACTGTGTAAGCATCACCACGATCTAAATTTTGGATGTTTCCATCAACCTGGGAAGATCTCCAGTATCTGGGCACCTTGCCTCCCCATTTCCATCTCAGCCCCAGGAAACTACCAATCTATTTTCTGTCTCTATAGATCTTCATTTTCGGGATGTTTCGTGTCAGTGGAATCATGCTCTGTGTGTTCTTTCTCAGTGGCATTATTGATTCCTCTGCCTCCTGAATCTTGACAGGAAACTCTTTCTACCTGTGGCTGAACAGTACTGGCATTCACAGAAACTCTTCTGCTCCTCTTGCTGACATCAGCTACAGCCACACAGCCTTCTCGTGGCCTTGTCCAGTCCCCTCCTGCCCTCCTGCCCTCCAGGTCATTGACTCCTATGTCTCTTCTGCCCGTGAACTTGCTACTGGAAATTGACCTCCTGCTTCTGTTCAGGGATGCTTGTGTACACGTTTAGATCAGAGCTCACCTACCCCCCTTTCCTGTGCATCCGCTTACAGCAAGCCTTCCTTGATGGGTGGACTGCAATTTGGGGTTCCTTCGCTAGAGAACGAGTTGGGGCCAGGACTCACTTCTGAGCCACAGAACGCAGCCAGGGGGTGGGGTGTGTGTGTGATGAGATGACAAAGGCCATGGATCGATCCAGTCTTTCTGTTGTTTCTGTCTCCTGGTTGGCAGTGAGGAAGCAAGTGACCATGTGGAAGCCCCAGCAGAACAGGCGACAACTGAGGTGCTGTCTCACAGCTCTAAGGAACAAGATGCTGCCAAGAACCGCTAGAGCGGGGAAGTGGGTCCTTCCTCGGTCAGGCTCCCGAATACCTCTGCTGCCATGGATACCCCATTAGTGGGCTTGAAAGACCCTGAGTTGGGCCATGCTGGGACTCTAGACTCTCAGAGACTGAGAAATGATACACGTGTGTGATTTGTCATGATGACATGGTAGCACTGTCATGTGACAACAGGAAATGAACACATTCCTCTTCTTGGGAAGCCATCTCAGAGTGACCTCCAGATACCCCAGCAGCATCCCCCAACTTTCAGCTCCAGTCCCACTGTCTGCTTCCCTTTAAGCCTCCCATGTTGGCCCTGGGTGGTCACGTGGCTTCCTGTCCACATTCCTGTCATAGTGTCCCCCAGCCCCAACCATGACAGTCCACACTGATGCAGAGACATCTTTAGGAATGCCTCGATTGGCCTTGGTGGCCTCGAGTGACAGCTTACCATATGGTCTGCTCACACCGTAGTCTTTAGCAGGAGGCCAGGTCCTCATTTTGGACAGCATGGGTCTCCTCACTCTGTCCCCACATCCCTCCTCAGCGTGTCTCTGCACCTCCTGGCCACAGATCCATGCTCCAGCCTCTCTAGACAGCCATTTTTGAAATCCTAGGCTGAGAAAAACAAAAGAGAGAGAGAGAAAAAAAGGGCCTTAGCTCAGTGGTGCCACACCTGCCTCACTAGCACAAGGTCCTGCATTCAATCCCTAGTACAAAAAAAGGGGGGGTATACATTTAGCTCAGTGGTTCCAGTGCCTGCCTAGCAAGCGCAAGGTCCCCGGTAACCACATACAGCAATATAGGGCGTGGTGGCTCACACCCACCAGCAATCAGTAACACATACCACAAATGCTGGGTTTGGTGGCTCGTGCCTATAATCCCAACACTCCCAGCACTCAGGAGGCAGAGGCAGGAGGATTGCTGAGTTCCAGGCTTGCCTGGGCTCCATAGTGAGCTCAGGGCCAGCCTGGACTACAAAGCAAGACCCTGTCTCAAAAAAAAAAAAAAAAAAAAAAAAAAAAAAAAAAAAAAAAAAAA
>PVIC010013564.1:0-13589 GCA_004025085.1 Thryonomys swinderianus
CTTTCTCCCTCCCCCTTCCCTCTCCCCCTTACCCTCCCTCTTCCCTTTCCTTTCCAAGACAAGGTTTTGCTGTGTAGTTCAGATTGGCCTTGAAACACCAGGCTGACCTTGAACATGTGGTTGTGCTTCTGCCTCAGCCTCTTGAGTGCTGGGATTAAAGGTGTGCATTATCATGCCTGGCTAGTAATCACTTTTGTTTTGAAGCAAAATCCAAACCTTGACCATTCAGTATAGAGAGATTAGTGAGTACTGCTTCACTCAATTGTTAGAAATATCTAGAAACCATTAACAAATATATTTAAGATTATATATTTAAAATTAATCAGAAAAATTTTTTTGAAAGCAAATGTTTCTTAAAAGTCAACAGTTACTACAACTTTGGTGTCAGCTGGTGTTAGCTTGAGAATGATGAAAATTGCTAGTATTTATTAAAGGCTTTCAGCGTGTCTGCTGTTACTCCAACCACTCATTTAATGCTCACAATAACTATAGTGTTGATACCATTACAGGTTTCAGGTTTCATTTAAAGATGAAGAAAGAGCTACAGAGAAATTGTGTAACTTGGCCAGGTTTATGTGCTAAGTGACAGAACCATTGGTACTGTGGTCACAGTCAAACTAGAGAACAAAGATCTCACCTCTTCATGTATAGTTAGGAAAGCATAGTCAAGGAGGAATATATATGACTCATTCCATATGAATACTTTCCTTCAGAGATTGGCTTCTTAAGGTATTGTCCGTAAAGGTCTGCTGAGTTACAAGTTAATGTTGTAATATTAACAGAGGAAGTTTGGGCAACAGTCACTCTAGAAGTGATCTTTTAATCTAGTCTTTGAGTCAAGCCTTCTAGCTCATACTGTCTCTCCATACATTGACGGGTCTTGATGAACTCTGCTTGATTTTGCGCCAGTGTTTCTTCCCCATTCCCATCTCTTGCATGGGACCATCTTCTACAATAAATAAGGATGTCAAGAGGAATCTGAACTGCAGAGGTTTTGATTCAGTACTTACTATGTTGTTGTTCTTAATGGTTAGCCAGATTCCAAAACTGCATGCATCTCTGAACTGTTGTAATATATTTTAGGAACTTGCTTTAGACATTTTTAATTTTTTTTTTTTTTTTTTTGAGACAAGGTCTTGCTTTGTAGTTCAGGCTGGCGCTCAGCTCATTATGTAGCCCAGGCAAGCCTCTAACTCAGCAATCTTCTTGCCTCTGCCTCCCGACTGCTGGGATTACAGGCGTGAGCCACCATGCCTGGCACTGTGGTATGTGGTATTGATTGCTGGCAGGAATGAGTCACCACGCCCAGCATTGTATGTGGTTACTGGATGGAACTCAGGGCCTTGAGCTTGAGAGGCAGGCGCTGGAACCACTGAGCTAAATCTCCGGCCCTTCAACATTTTTTTTTCAGAGTTAAGTAGAGAAATTTATTTTCTTTGTTCTGAAAAGTCCTATAGCTATTCCACAGAGCTTTATAACTAAAGGCTTATAAATCTAGATATATTAAAAATTTTTTGAGTATAGTAGAAAGTAAGTTACCCATTTTTTTACTCATCAAAATTCAGTTGGGATAATACTCTCTTCAAATATTACACGTTAGGGATTATATTATTAGGGATTATGTGATACTGTTTTAAGATTAAAAAGAACATTTCTGTAGTTAGCATTGTTCCACTGAAGCATTTTCTTCAAAATTTACTTTGCAGGACATAGCTTGTAGGCCCAAGAACTTTTATCTGTCTTTTAACAAAGCAGTAGTTTTAAGAGAGCAAGAAGAAATTGAGATAGTCTCTTTTTATTAACAGGTACATTAATAATAGAACCTGAACCCATCCTATGTAATATATAAAACTTGATGTGTTATAGAGATAAATTTTAGGTAAAGTAATTTTCTTAGTTGGATCAAGAAACTCTTAAATTAAATGTTTTCTCCATTTTTCTTAATCATAATGTTTTATACAAGCTAGTACCTCTTTGGCCTTTTATCCCTTTTCTTGGGGTAAGGAATCTTTCCCTTTTTATTGAATATTTTCCCGATATATCCAGGAAATAGAACTTTCTCCCACCACAGCTTTCTGTTTTAGAAGCTTCTGAAGACAAGTATATTAGTTATCTTTGTATCCCCTGTTGCATGAAATTTGCATGTGGATAGTAAGTTCTCATGGTATATTTATTCATATGAGAAACCAGTGTTTTACTGAGAAGGGTGGGGAGGGAAGGAGGGAGGTATGTTATTTGTCTAAGATCTCTCTGGATGTTGAGCAGAACTTGAGTCTGTATGCAGAATGTGACTCTTAGTTTCATGTTCTCTGCCATTCTTGCCACAGTTATCAAGGGCCTTCCCTGTAAATATCTTTCTGTACATGAATACTCACATTCAAACATTTGATTAGTTCTATAGCCAGTAGCACTGCAGGACAATCATGAAAGAAATAGTCTAGAAAATAAGCAGAGAATCAAAATGTCATTCCTTTCAGAGCCTGAGAATGTGACCTCTTAATGATAATGATTTTTAGTTTTAAATTCTAGATTTATTTTGACTAACATTAAAATATGATTTTGTTTCCTCAAAAAAAAAAAATAAAGAATTCTAGCTAGTATTGGAAGAAACTCATTTATAAATATAATAGGTAGCAGAGAGAACATTAACCTGAGATTCAGCAGCAGTTGAGCAGCAAAGTTAATTGTTAAATTTGATTAGCTTTTCTCAAAGTTGTTTACCAGAGCAACTAATATCAATCAAATTAATTAAATTTCGCCTTTTTTCATCCCCTTTGCTACCCTGTGATAGATGTGTTAAACTACAAAATGGCAGTTTGCTTAACAGCAGAAGAGGCTCTTTAAAATTACAGGGCATATGTAGTTGGAATTAACTGAAAAAAAAAGTTTTTTTTTTACAAGAAAGTAATATGTAATATTTGAATATTGTTGTAATGAGCCACCAAAGGTTATATTTCATAACATTCAATTATTTGTACACACATGTGTTTGTATTTTTCTCACTCTTTAAAAGGAAATCATTGGTGGGATGTTGGATCTAGAACCAAGACTTTGGCGGAAAGGCATCCGAGAAAGCTTTGAAGATCAGAGGAAGAAAGCACTGCAGTTTGCTCAGTGGTGGAAACCATATGACTTCACCAAAAGTAAAAAATGTTGATGTGTACTTCTCATTTTTAATTTCCTCTTTAGATATTTTTTGCAGTTTAATTTCCACTGCACCTCACTAAATAATTGAGTATCAGGTCGTAGGGCAAAAAAGTAAAAACAGCAGGCTTCTTTGGGTCTCTGACTCCTGGGCACTGTTGGAGTGTGACATTCTTTTCTTTTACTATCTAGAGCTCTCATTTTAATGACCTTGGAGGAGTAAGAGGAAATTTACTGGATAACCTGCTCACATTCCTGTTTTATACTTACTTGTTGGTGTTCTAAATAAGTTAATTTAGAGAGGTTTTTCTAAAAGGATACCCAGGAAGCCTGGCAAATCTGTGGTTTAGAGGAAATTGGGCCTATTTCAAGGTAGTTAAATTTATTATTGGGTTATTTGTGTTTTTTAGAATAAAATTATGTATTCAATAATAATTGAAATTCATTTTTAAAGAATGGTATACAAAGCTCTTAATTTTCTAATAGTAGCATATAGTATCATTACTATTTGCTTTGTTAAAGGAAAAATCCCAAGAATATTAAAAAATTAAATGATAATGAAAATGTGACATACTTAAAATTCAGAATTATATTTCTAGAGTTTTAGGTAGTCTTTGAGTTTTAGTGAATTTTAAAAATTGGTCTGTATAACATAACAATTTTTTTTTTTTTTGAGACAGGGTCTCCCTTTGTAGTTCAGGCTGGCCCTGAACTCACTGTATAGCCCAGGCAAGCCTGGAACTCAGCAATCCTCCTGTCTCTGCCTCCCGAGTGCTGGGATTACAGGGATGAGCCACCATGCACAGCACTTATGGTGTGTGGTATTGATTGATGGTGGGCGTGAGTTACCACACCCAACACTGTATGTGGTTACCGGGATCAAACTCAGGACCTTGCACTTGTGAGGCAGGCTCCAGAACCATTGAGCTAAATCTCCGGCCCCAACATAATTTTTTATTGGGGGTTTGAAAGTCAAAATTTGTAGACAAATCATTGTTATTGATTTACATTTATTATTACAAAATCTTACAAAAATAGTACTACAAAAATAATATTACAAAATAAATATTACAAAAATATTATTACAAAAATAGTGGGAGTATTGTAAATGTCAGGAGCATTTTTTTTTTTTTTTTGAGACAGGGTCTCGCTTTGTAGTTCAGGCTGGTCCTGAGCTCACTGTGTAGCCCAGGCAAGCCTCAAACTCAGCAATCCACCTGCCTCTGCCTCCCAAGTGCTGGGATTACAGGTGTGAGCCACCACACCCTGCACTGTGGTATGTGGTATTGATTGCTGGTGGGCGTGAGTCTCCACGCCCAGCATTGTATGTGGTTACCGGGGATTGAACTCAGGACCTTGTGCTTGAGAGGCAGGCACCAGAACCACTGAGCTAACCCTCCGGCCCAGGAGCATGTTGTTTTGACCACTACTTGATTTATTTTCATTTCAAAAGTTGATTGTACAGATTGATGGGCTTTATTTTGGCAGATTTGTACATGCACATATATTTCATCTCCCCAGCCACCCTGTTACCTGTTTTATTTTAGATACTAGAGTTTTGTTTTTCTCAATACTTGGCGTTGAGAAAGCCCTATACATAGAAAATGTGTCTATAAAGTGAGTGCACAACTCTTTTTTATCTTTATGTGGAAGACACTGTTACGATGAAGTATTTTTCAACACGTTAGTGTTAGGAAGCTGCACATAAACATTTTGTCATGAAATGTTCAATGTTTTTGAGTCAGTGTGAAGCATATTCCAAAGTGACTTGTAACTCTAAACATTTAGTTTTCTTTATTGACTTTATCCAGACATTTTAGGTATACATTATGATCACACTCCTCATTAGAATTTGTACCTGTATATGATATATCTTGATTTTTATTTTTTTCCATTCCCCTGCCTTCCTTTCAACTCCGCACCCCCTATATATTGTATGTTTTGTTTCCTGAACATTTTTAATATCAGCATCTCATTATAGTCTTACTATTTTAAAAAAAGAAATCTGTTTTTATTTTACAAATAAGTTAAACTTGAGTGGCTTTTGATTTTTAGTGTTTATAAACAGCATTTTAGTATACATGTTTGAGTATTCAGATATATCATATTGATGCTTGACAGTATTGTGTTTGTTGATGTTTTCAAACTCTTGGCTTTGTCCCAGTATCTTTTTTTTTTTTTTTTTTGGAGACAGGTTCTCACTTTGTAGTTCAGACTGGCTCTGCACTCACTATGTAGCCCAGGCAAGCCTCAAACTCAACAGTCCTCCTGCCTCTGCCTCCTGAGTGCTGGGATGACAGGCTTGAGCCACCAAGCCTGGCATTTGTGGTATATGGTACTGATTGCCAGTGGGCATAGCCACCATGCCCAGTATTGTTGTATGTGGTTACTAGTGATCAAACCAGGGACCTTGTGCTGGCTATGCAGGCTCCAGAACCACTGAACTAAATCTCCAGCCCTTGTCCCAGTATCTTAAAGAAATCTGTAACATTTATTTATTTAGTTAGTAAGGTAACAAAACATTTGATTGTAGAGCACTATATTACATGCTGAAAGTGAAAAAATTAAAACTATTTTTGATATTAAATAATTTTAATTTTAATAGACGTACATAATTATATCATAATATGCTTTTTTTCTAAGTTTTTTAATAGTTCATATTTGTGATACAGAATGAATATATTTTTTGTAGAGTGTTGCTACATATACATATTTTATCTTGATCCTTTTTCTCATGTGAGATATATAACGAGCATATTTGAATACCATGCTGGACTGTTTTATACCCCTTTCATTATGACCTCATGTTACTGAGAGAATAGAAGCAAACAGAAGAGAATTGCTGTCACATCTATCAATTTACCTGCATTTATGCCCATGTGTTTGTTTCCTCTTGCTAACTACAGATAAATTATTTTGTTCTTATCTAGATCTAATCCATTTACATATGAACTGAATTTGATCCTTTTTCATCTACTCAGTTGCCCCTATTCCCTCCATATTATTTTTCCTTCTTTTTAAAAGATTATTAGCATATCAAATACTATTATATATTAACAACAAACCTATCAAACTTCTCTGTAACCATTTTTTCCATTGACTCTATATCAAGCTCCACACAATGGTTGGCTCAGCAGTTCTTCGGGGACCATCCTTGGGGGAGTAGTCTCAGCAACTGGGCTACTGCTCTTAGCCCAGTGAGTAGGCCCAGCAGTTTGGCTGGAATATTTGCTGTGGCCTAGAAACTCTACCCAGACCTCAGCACATCAGTGGGCTCAGCAGAACTCTTGGGACACAGCACAGGGATCAGGTCTAGCACCTTTTGTCTTGGGCCATAGTGGGCTTCTCTAGCCGCTTATGGATCCAGATCTGCACAGCACAACTCTTTGGGGCCATTGAGGCCAAGCTCTAAAAATAGGGCAGTGAGGAACAGCAAACAGGGCCTTATCAAGGTTCTGTAAGCTGTGCAATAAAGGCACCCCTCCCCAGACTGTCTCTTGTGACGTGATTGTTCTGTTCACATATCTTTCCTGGTGTTCCAGAACTGAAATTGCCTAAGGGCCATTACAGACTCAAGGCCTAAGTGCCAATTATACCAGAGGACCACCCAGGAAGTAGCCATTCCTTAAAGGTTCTAAATATTAGCAAGAAAGGTGCTTGCAGTCATTTTACAGGTAGCACCCTAAGAATTAAAAAATATCAACAACAATGAAAAAATAGAAATGAAAAAAACACCTAAAGAAGACTCAAACCCAGAATTCTAGATTTCCAAAGGAAACTTTAGGGAATAATGAGATGGCCAACCTGAAAGTGAACCACCTGGACTGCATGAAATATCAGCAAAAGAGGATCTGGAAAAAATGAAATCAGAAATAATCTCTCAGATAACAACAGAGGTAGTGACTGTGGTGAAAGACAGATTAAAAAATTAGAGGACCTCAGGAAACAGAATCCCAACATAGAAAACAAGTGGAGGGACAGGGATTTAGCTTAGTGGTTCTGGTGTCTGCCTGACCAGTGCAAGGTTCTGAGTTCAATCCCTGGTACCACATATCACAGTGCTGGGCATGGTGGCTCATGCCTGTAATTGTAGCACTCAAGAGGCAGAAGCAGGAGGATCTTCTGAGTTCGAGGCCAGCCTGGGCTACACAGTGAGTTCAGGGCCAGCCTAAACTACAATGGGAGACTCTTGTCTCACAACAAAACAAAACAGAAAACAGTGACAAATAGAATCCAATAAATGGATTCAAATGGAAATTCAAGAGATTAAAAAGTTCACTGAAAGCTTATACAGCAGAACTAGTGAATGTGAAGACAGAATCCCAGGCATAGAAGACTGGATTGCAGTTAGTAACCAGGAAAGGAAAGACTTCTTCACTTGTTCTTAGCCAAAAGGCCAAGAAGTGATGGAAAGACTTCTTAAACATAGTACAGGACCATGAGAAATCAATCCAGCAGCTGCTAGACGGTGCAAAGAAAAACAGCGTAAGATGGATCAGAGTCAATGGAGAAACAGGAGATAGTGCAAAAGACATAATAATAGAAAACCTGTTCACAGATGTAATGGTGGTAACTTCTCAAAGTAATTTACCATACAGATAAGTGAGACATGCAGGACAACTAATTGTGATTAAAAAAAAAATCCACACCTAGGCATATAATAAAGTTCCAGAAACCCAACAGGAGAATAAAATATTGAAAGCTGTTAGAGAAAATACACGTACAAAGGAAAGCCTATGAGAATCACAGTAGACTTTTCAACACAAACTCTCAAGGAGGGCTTGAAGTATTTCAAACCCTAAAAGAAAATATCCTCCATTTAAATGGAAAGGGAGGAAATTAAAAAATACTGCTAATAAAAGACAATGACAGAAAATTATCATGACATGGATAAGTCAACACATAACAGTTAAAACCATCAATGTTATAGCCTCTGTTCACCACTTAAATAGACTAACAAAATGAATTTAGGAGGAAGGTCCAACAGTATGCTATGTACAAGAAACAATTAAAAAAAAATCCATAGGTCCAAAGGGAAAGGATGGAAAACAATTCTCCATGTGACAGGAAGCTGCAAAAAAGCAAGAGTGGTTCTTTTATTTGCAGACAAAGTCTATTCAAACCAAAACTAAGAGAGACAAAGAGTCACTACATCCTCATACAGGGAACAATCCAAGAAGAAGAGATGACATTCATAAATATACAACAAATACTAGTATACCCAACTATACAAAACAAATACTAATGGACATAACTGTCAAAGAAGCACTAAAATAGTAGTGGTGGAGGATCTGAACATACCACTATGACAAATAGGTCAATTAGAAAAAAAGTCAACAGTGAAATACTAAAACTGAACCAAACTTTTCAGCAAATGGAATTAATAGATGTCTACATAGTGTTCTGCCCCAAAAAATCATAATACACATTCTTCTTAGTTGCACAAAGGTCATTTGCCAAAATAGACCATGTGTTAAACCACAGAACATATTTAAATAAATGTGAAGGAATTGAAGTTACCCCTTGTATACTGCCAGACCATAGTACCTTGAAATCGGAGATCAATAGCATAAGAAATTCCAAGAACTTCATAAATATATGGTGAGTGAATAACACTCTTGAACAACCAATGGGTCACAGAAAAAAATTAGTTTCTACAATAAATGGTAATGCCAATACAATATGCAAGCATCCATGACAAAATGAAAGCAATTATGTGAGGGAAATTCATAGCAGTAAATGCCCATACTAGGAAAGCCCTGAGTGCAAATAGCCTAATGCTGAATCTCAAGCTCCTAGAAAAAAAGCTAAACACACGCAAAACTCATATAAGTGAGGAAATTAAAAGGATTAGAACAGAAGTTGATGCAATGGAGACTAAAAGAATGATACAAAAAAATAAATCAGAGTTGATTCTTTGAACAAATAAAATCAAACCTTTAGCTAACCTCATTTAAAAAAAGGAAAGAAATGGCTCAAATCCATGCAATTAGGAAAGAGCCCTCAGGAATCTAGAGGATAGTCAAAGCTTACTTTGAGAACCTGTATTTCAAATAGAAAACACACAAGAAATGGTCAGATTCCTAGATACCTAGTAGAACTAACCAAAATTGAACAAAGAAGATATAAAATTTCTGAATGCCTTGGTTTCAATTAGTGAAATTGAAAATGTGATTAGAAACCTACCAACAAAGAAAAGTCTTCGTCCTGATGGTCACTGATGAATTGTAGAAGAAGTTTAGGGAAGATGTAATGCCACTGTTTCTCAGGCTCTTTAATGAAATTGAAATACTCTCAAATTAATTCCTCAAAGCAAGTATTACCTAATTCCAAAAGCAGAGAAAGTCCCTACAAAAAAAGAACTGCAGGCCAATCTCTAATAAATATACATGGAAACATCCTCAGTAAGATACAGGCAAACAGATGAAAACTATTACCTCAGTAGATACAGAAAAATGTCACAGTTCAAGTCCTTTCATGATTAATCCTTTCATGATTAAAACTCAACAAATTAGGTATAGAAGGAATTTATATCAATACAAACATTTTGTTTAAGATCAGGTATAAGACAAACTCCTGTTGTGAATTCTATTCAGTGTAATTGATAGAACAGTTATGCAAAGTAAAGAATTAAAAGACATCCAAATTGCAAATAAATGAAATTGACCCTGCTTGCACGAGATGTGATTTTGTCTATAGAAAAACCATGACTCCATGTTAAAAAATCTGTTATTTAATGAACATTAAAGTTGCAAGATACAAGGTCCAGATACAAAATCATTATCCTTTTATACACAATGAAGTAGCTATGAAAGAAATCATTTATAGTAACTACCCCCCCAAAAGATTTAAAATTTGAAGATAAAGGGAAAAATTGGAAACAAAACCTATATATATAATTATATATGAGTGAGGTGGAGGGAAATGGGAAAAAATGAGACATATCATGTACAGGGACAAATTTTCAATGATGAATGTGATCATAATGTATACTTAAATGTACCAATAAACTTTTTAATAAAAAATCAAGGATATGAGTCATTTCTTTATGAAAACTGTGGAACATTAATAGATACAATAAATTGAAGATGACATGAGTAAATGTAAAGATATTTGGGTGTTCAAGCACTGGAAGATTTAATAGTGTTTTAATAATTTTTTAAAATTTAAATCTTTGTCATAGTTTTTAAATCAATTTTTGTATACCTCACAGTTCTGATAGTATATTCATTAGTTTTAGAAATTTTAACTTTCAGTTTGTATTTATCATTTCACCCAAGACCTACTTAAAATAAAGTTCATTAATTATTGATGTGGTTTTCTAATAGCCTATCATGATCAAAGAATTTCGGGAATAATATTTCTGCTTCATAGAACTATGCAAACACAAACTCATTTAAGATACATTTTTTTTTGAATTAGCTCTATATACTTAAGAAAATATATAGTCTCTTTAGGGGTTTACTTTTTTCTCCTATATTGAAAAGTTTTGTTAATGTTTCCAAATAATAGTCCACTTGTGTGTTTTTTCCCTGTGTCTCCAATAGGTTTTACTTTGTAATGCCATTTGCAGTGTTTTTGGATATGTGTGTGTATATTCATATATGAGAACGTATGATTGCAAATTTTACTATTAAAAAGGGGACTCAGGTTATATTTATTGCTTCTGTCATGCCCGATGCCAAGATCATCACCCCTATTTTCTTACTGCTTTCATTTACTTGATGTTCTGTTGTCTGTTACTTTATGTTCAGCCTTTTAAAATAGATAGTATAAAACAATATATAGATAGTATATTGTACTATTCATCTTGCTTTGTGAGCTGAATTGAAAACCTTTTCCTGTTTCAATGCATAATTCAGCTTTATTAAATATTTGGTTTTGATAATACAAGCTATTTATGAGAAACCAACAGCTAGCATCATACTTAATGGGCAAAAACTGAAATCTGTTACACTAAGATCAGGAATGAGATAAGAATGCCCGCTGTCACCACTCTTGTTCAATATAGTGCTAGAAACATTAGCCACAGCAATTAGGCAAAGAAAGAAAAGGAATAAAGATAGGTAAGAAGAAGTTGAACTGTCATTATTTGCCGATGATATGATTCACTAGAGGATCCTAAAAACTCAACCAAAAGACTGCTAGACTTAATTGCCAAATTTAGTAGTGTAGCTGGATACAAGGTCAATGCTCAGAAATCAACAGCCTTTGTCTACACAAACATCAGACTCACTGAAAGAGAAATTGGGGAGTCAATCCTTTTCACAGTAGCACCCCCAAAAATAAACGGTCTAGGAATCAGTCTAACAAAGGAGGTGAAAGACCTCTACTCTGAAAACTACAGGATTCTGAAAAAGGACCTAGAGGAGGATATCAGAAAATGGAAAGACATCCCTTGTTCTAAGATAGGAAGAACCAACATCATCAAAATGGCTGTACTCCCACAAGTACTGTACAGATTCAATGCAATTCCAATTGAAATTCCAACACCATACTTCACAGGCCTAGAGAAAATCATCCAAAAATTCATCTGGAACCACAAGAAGCATAGAATAGCAAAAGCAATTCTAAGCAACCACGACATGGCAGGGGATATTACAATCCCCAACTTAAAACTCTACTATAAAGCCGCTGTGATAAAAACTGCATGGTACTGGCAAAGTAACAGACCTGAGGACCAGTGGAATAGATTAGAAGATCCAGAAACAACCCCAGATATACTAAGCCACCATATCTTTGACAAAGGAGCCAAACATTCTCAATGGAGGAAAGACAGCCTCTAACAAATGGTGCTGGGAAAACTGGGCTTTAACCTGCCAAAAGCTAAAACTAGACCTATCTCTTTCACCATGTACAAAACTAAATTCACATTTTATTTGAGACTTAAACATTAAAACTGAAACAAACCTACAGCAAAGCAGATTAAGTAGAACTCTTGAAGACATTGGCTTAGGCAGAGACTTTATGAATAAAACCATATAGCATGAGAACCAGCAGAAAAAACAAATGGGATCTCATCCTACTAAAAAGCTTCTGCACAGCAAAAGAAATCACTGGCAACACTAAAAGACAACCAGCAACATGGAAAAAGTCTTTTTGGCTGTTTGTCAGACAAAGGGCTATTATCTAGAATATATAAAGATCTTAAATCAGTCTTCCCAAGTTTAAAGACCCAGTTCAAAAATGGGCATCTGAAATAAACAGACACTTCTCAGAGGCAGGAGTCAAATCAGTCAAGAAGCATATGAAGAAATGTTCAACATCACTAGTCATTCGAAAGGTGCAGATAAAAACAACACTGAGATTTCATCTCACTCCACAAAGAATGGCTGCTAAAGCAAAATCAACCAGCAATAAATGCTGGTGAGTCTGTGGGGAGAAAGGAACACTTCTCCACTGTTTGTGGGATTATAGATTTGTACAACCATTGTGAAGATCACTATGGAGATTCCTCAGAAAACTGGGTTTAGAAGTCCCATTTGACCCTGCTAGGAATATATTCAGAGGAATTAAAAGAATCATGTTGTAAAGAGATGTACACCCATTTCATAGCAGCTCAGTTTGTGATAGCCCAATCTTGGAAACAACCTAATGCTCATCAACTGGAGACTGGATAAAGAAGATGTGTTTTTCTTTAATGGAGTATTACACTGCCTTAAAGAATGACATTTCATGAATTTATTTGCAAATGGATACATCTTGACACGCTAAGAAGTGAAATAAATAAATCACAGATATGTCAATACCATATCTTCTGGTATCGGAACCTGTAGATGTAAAAGAGTTCTAGAATGTATGATAGATTTTGTAACATAGGAAATCTTCAAAGGGAATGTGGTGGGGGAATGTAATGAGAGAGAATATGATTTGGAAAGAAAAAAATAGCATGTATATAGGAGTTGTGGGTGTGGATAGGGACATGGGTAAAAATGAGAATGAACTTGTGTCATATATTGGTACAAATTCCCCAGTGTTGAGTGTGATTTTGAGCTGTATATGAAATGTACCAATAAAGAATTCAATTAAAAAATATTTGGTATGAATGTGTAATAAAATTGTATAATTACTGTATTTTCTGTTTATGTGAGGTGTATTATTTGCCATTTTATTTTTTAATCATTGTTATTTAAAGTTTGAAGTTTTGGGCCAGTTTTTGTTTTGTTGTGTTTTGCCCCTAAGATGAATTCCAATACCAGAAGGAAAGTAACTGCCAACCAAGATTACTGAACTCAGCAAAGCTATCAGAAACAGAAGAGAAAGACCTTTACAACGAACATTAAAAAATTGTTTAGCCGGGCGTGGTGGCTCACGTCTGTAATCCCAGCACTCGGGAGGCAGAGACAGGAGGATTGCTGAGTTCGAGGCTTGCCTGGACTACAGAGTGAGCTCAGAGCCAGCCTGAACTACAAAGCGAGACCCTGTCTCAAAAAAAAAAAATTGCT
>PVIC010013564.1:13689-37990 GCA_004025085.1 Thryonomys swinderianus
GTGATGAGGGGAAGGAATAAATATGATACAGAAAGAAAATAAAAGAGCATGTATAAGGGGGGAGGAGGGGGGAGTGGGTAGGGATATGGGTAAAAATGAGAATTAACTTGTGGTATATACTGGTACAAATTTCCCAATGTTATATGTGATTTTGAGATGTATATAAATTGTACCAATAAAGAATTCAATAAAAAAATTGCTTAAAGAAATACTACATCCAGGTGTAAAAGAAAGGTAACTACCATTATAAAAATATGAAAAGTATGAAATCCAGTACCAGAGTGGATACACAGCAGAGCAATAGAGAAGACTCAGACTTTATCAGTACAGGAAACTGTTAAGACCACAGAGAACAAAAGAGGAAGGAAAGAAGAAAGAATAAGACAATTAGAAGAAAAATAGCAAATGAAATGGGAGGAATAACTTTGGTCTTAGTAACCTTGGGTGTAAATGGATGAAATTCTTCAGTTGAAAGATACAGACTGGGGGAATGGATTAAAAAAGAGCCAACAATATTCTGCTCCCAACAAACTTATTTCACTAGCAAAGATACAAAATGAGCTGGGCGTGGTGGCTCACACCTATAATCCCAACACTTGGGAGGCAGAGACAGGAGGATTGCTGAGTTCGAGGTTTGCCTGGGCTACATAGTGAGCTCAGTGCCAGCCTGAACTACAAAGCGAGACCCTGTCTCAAAAAAAAAAAAAATACAAAATGAAAGGCTAGAAAACATATTCTATATCTAACATTTGGTAATTTTACATTCGAATGTAACTCTTTGAAAGAAAAGGCATACCTAAAACCTCAATTGTTTCAATTTTATAATTTTGTATATCTACTTTAATGCACTGTTGTATTTGTTCGCTTTTTAAAATATTTTGCACTATGAAAAAAATCATTTGATTCTTTTCTAGTGGGAAGTTTGTTGTGAGCTTAGAGCTGGGAATTACATAGTTCTTTTCTTTGTGAATTTGATTAAAATTTTTCTGTCTACAAGTACTTAAATTGTCACTATCAAAAGGCAGAATATTGTGTGAATTGATCAGTTTTTATTTTAAGACAGGTTATTCCTATGCAGTTCAGTATGGCCTTGAACTCACTGTGTAGTCAAGACTGCCCTGAAATTTTTAAAGAACTTAAGCAAATCAGTCTCCCCAAGTTTAAGGACCCAATTCAAAAATGAGCATCTGAAATGAACAGACACTTCTCAGAGGAAAAAGTAAAAGTAGCCAAGAAGCATATGAAGGAATGTTCAATATCATTGGTCATTCATTGTCTCAGCCTCCAAGCGCTGGGATTACCGGCATGTGTCACCATGTCTGGCAAAATTTTTCTTTCATGATAAACATTTTAGAGTTTTTAACTGATTAAATTATAAAATCAGATCTTGAACATACACCTAAAACAAGTAAAGCCTGCCATGCATATTAGTATGAATAATTAAAAAGGATTGAATATAGTTTAAAGGCCATGAGATTTCATATTTACATTCTTAGCCCTTTTTTAGTTGCTTTGCTCACCAGTATTGTTCTTGTTCACCAGTTTTCAAGATCGAAAATGATGTTTCTGGCGTTTTAATTTAGCATTCCTAACGTTATATTCATCTGAGTTGATTAATTACTAGCCTTAATTAGGAAAAAAGGCTAAATTTTTTGGGCCAGTTTAATGAAATAAAATTGTATTATTTGTAGTAAATAAGAGCAGCTGTCAGCAAAATGTAACAGAGACTCACTAAGTTGACCAGAATTTTCTCCTCAGGCAAATGGCTTCACTATATTTTAAGCTTTTCTTGCACATTTTGGGAACATTCCAGATTGAACTATAACAGGTACTCTGCTTCTGA
This sequence comes from Thryonomys swinderianus, assembly GCA_004025085.1. NCBI lineage: Eukaryota > Metazoa > Chordata > Mammalia > Rodentia > Thryonomyidae > Thryonomys > Thryonomys swinderianus. The sequence continues at coordinate 15,533 of PVIC010013564.1, forward strand.
ATTTTCTTGTATTCTATGTTTCAAATATAGATTACTATCTTGTAAAATACGTACAAGTTCATTTATTTGTATTGAACAGGTGTAATAATTCATATTGACCATTTAATTTCGTCGTATCCCTTTATTACCCAAAAATCTGTAAAGTAAATCTTGTCATAATCACAGCTGGAACTAATTTTAATATATCAGTGTAAAGTTTTGAGAATTAAAAAGCTCAAGTCTGGTAAAAAGTCTGGAGAACTTTTTCAAGTGGAATTATGGGTAATTGAAAAAAATTTCAAAACAGATGTAGGCCAAAATTTTGTGAACAGAAGGAAATAATATAAAGAATCAAAAAATGGGTGCCAGGCGTGGTGGCTCACGCCTGTAATCCCAGCACTCGGGAGGCAGAGGCAGAGGCAGGAGGATTGCTGAGTTCGAGGCTTGCCTGGATTCCATAGTGAGCTCAGAGCCAGCCTGAACTACAAAGCAAGACCCTGTCTCAAAAAAAAAAAAATCAAAAAATGGGATGACATTAAATTAAAGAGCTTGTATACAGCAAAGGAAACTAACAACGTGAAGAGACAACCTATAAACTGGGAAAATTTTTGCCAGCCATTCCTCTAACAAAGGTCTAATATCTAAAGAGCTAAAAAGTATCTAAATAATATCTAAAGAACAAAAAAACAAAACAAAACCAGCCTCCGTCAAATTTAAAGACTGAGTTTAAACAATTGAGCATCTGGAACAAGTGAACACCAGATGAAGTACAAATGGTAAATACATAAAAATACTTAACATCACTGGAAATTCAAGATATGCAAATTAACTGAATAGCTATCATCAAAAAATCCACCAAACACAAATGTTATTGAGGCTATGGGGAAAAAGTAACTTTCATTGGTGGGAGTATAAACTGGTACAACCACTGAGGAAATCAGTATGGAAACTCTTCATTAAACTAAAACTAGCAATTCCATTTGACCCAGCTATTTCTCTTCTCAAAAGCGTTAGTCTTCACATTCTGCATGAGAAATACATACCCATGTTTATAGCAGCACAATTTACAATAGTTAAATTTTGGGAATGCCTATCAACAGGTGAATGAATAAAGAAAAAGTGATGTTTATATACAGTGGAATACTGTTCTCTCATAAAGAAGGACAAGCAAGTCATTTGTGGGTAAACAGATGGACTTCAAGACCATATTGTTAAGTGGAGTAAATCAGAAACACAAGTTAGATATTGCATACTTTTTCTTACATGAAAAAGCCAAAGTATAAATAGCAAAATAAAAGATAATAGGAAGTAGGGAGACCTTTTTCAAATGGGAAGATGAAGAAGAGATGGAGGGAGGGGGGAATTACCATGCTGTTTCTGTAATCTGACGGCCTTGGAATTAATACAGCATTCGGGGCTCCACGTGGTTGTTAAGCTTCTTTATTCTCTCTCATCACGGAGGTTACTGGCCTTCACATAGGGCGCCTGGGGATGTGATTGGATAGAGGGCGGGTGCAGTGCTTACAGTGGGATATGACTGGTTTGTATGACCTGTGTCCGCTGTGTCTGTGAGTTGCTGTGGTTTCTTAAAGGGGCACTACCTCTTTTTCATCCACCATGAGAGAGGCTAAGAATAGTTTGGCTACATCTCTCTTTTGTTTTTAAAAAGACCTCGGGGTGACTGTGCCTGTCTTAGGTTGTTCGTACTATAGGAATCTTACTCGTCATTGGCTAACCAGTCCCATCTAGGTCTCTGGGGCTGTATGGCTGTATCTGGCTTATGTTGTTTCTCTCTGGAGAAATCTTACCTGTCATTGACCAGCCTTCTGGCCCAATTTAGGTAAGGAGTATGTGAGTGACCAGTGGAGCTTAGTACAGATTGGGCTATCATGGGTCAATTAGATGCAAACCACCAGACGTGATCCAGGAGCTTTTATCGGGAACACATGCATTTTGGCACCAGCATCAAAAAGGGCATATTACTGGTGGGCCCTGTTTCACTAAATACATCATTTGGTTTTGCCCTGCCCATGTATATCCCCTATGGCTTAGGAGATACAGACCCACTGTACTATGCTTAACTACAATTTTACCTGGCTATCATTTCTTTCCTGGTAGTGTCATATTGGTTCTGCTAACCTAATATTTGTAAGTTTGAATATACTGCCAATGAGCCCTTTTTTGTCAAGTTAATATATGGCCCACGTCAGGAGTATTACAATGACCACAAGAACATAAGAAAACCCCAAAATTGACCCACACATTCTCTTGTGACCAACCCATTAAAGTCCCAACCAGATAGTGTCCCAGACATCCTTGAGTGCCAGGGAGGCAAAGTCTTTGGTGGCATTTATGTTAACAATACTTTTGGTGAGGTCCTTATCATAGGTGGTGTCCCAGGTGTGCTGCATATAATCAGAGAGGTTGGTAAGGCTGGCACAAATCAAGCACCAGTAAGGAGTAACACATGCCAAGAAAACTGACATGGCATCAGGCATGGAACTTGGTTTCCATGAGCTTAAGTCTTTTACTCATGAGGTCTACCTGGGTCTGGAGAGTTGGCATCGCCTTTCTGAGGTCTTTAATATTATGGCTGTTTGGTCCAGGGCGTGGGAAGTATTCGTGGTAAGGCACGTGATGGCAGAGGCAGTTGAGATCTGGTTATTGAGGATGACAGAGGTAGTAGCTGTCACTGTAACTTGCAACTAGTAAGGCAGTTATGATAGCAGATGTCCCCAAGTCTCTGGTGACAGATGTGTTGGAGGTCTGTTCTAGAACAAAGCACAATGTTAAAGAGGGGATTGGAGTCTCACCAAGGGTCAGTGAGATTTATGGGAATCCATGTTGCTGGAAAAAACCTGTAAAAGTAGAGGAACTGGGGTGAGAATAGTTAAACCATTTTTATGAGATGCAGGACATCAGGGCAATAGTTGAATTCTCAGCTAGAGGTTGATTTGTGTATGATCTGCTGGTATCAGATGTTGGAGCATGAGCAGAGAGTTACCAGGATCATTTCCAGTGGCTGTTTGCTTGAGTGATCCCATCACTGGCTGTGAACAGTAAGGCTTGATGTTTTTTGATGGGATCCAGACAGGTTGAGTCCTGTGGAAAAGGACAAGTGTATCCCCTCCCTATGGTTAAAAGTAGGGCTGGGCCACAGATAAAAGTTGGTGCAGGGGTCACACCATAAGATGAGGGGGACTGGTGGAGCTGTATTGAATGGCTGCCAATGTCGCTGTGATGGAGAAAGACTTTGACCATCAAAGGAAAGAAAATTGATAGTGAAAAGGGCAAGTGCAAGTTTATCTGGTGGAGAAGAACCTGCAGTAGAGGTGGCCTATTTTTTAAGGCTGTTTTTAAGTGTTTTGTTTACCCTTTCTACAATTGCCATTGCCTATCCTTGCAGATTGTAGGAAATGCCTGTGGAATGTTGAATATGATAGCAAGGAAGGAAAGGAAAGCTTTAAAGGTGTAAGCTGGGCCATTAGAAAAGCTAGCTGGGCTGTGTCAGTCATGAGAAACTTAGATAAGGGCGCCTTTAACTAGGTGGGGACGAAATGCCATTCCCTGTCCTGAAATGTGGCATGGAAAGGACAGAGCCAGCACATGTGAACTACAGATCCTTAAAGGACAGGACCATTGTACATCAATAGTTTTTGGAGGTGAAATTCTAAAAATCAGTTTTGAGTTTATAAGGAACACCCATAACGGCAAAGCAGCGGAGAAGTCATTGGGGAAATCTGGGGGAGAGGGAGCAGAAGACTGAACCTAAGCTAAAAGCAGAGAGTAAAGTGACCGCATGTTGCCCCGGGGCTTGTGACCCCAAGATGGCAGCATCCACGTGGTAGCCCGAGGGGAAAGGGTGGACAAGTGGCCCACCACTGCTGGAGCATGAGGGGAAAACAAAAACAGTGGCATGCCACCATGGGGTGCCCGCTTAAGGGCCTAAGGGGAAGACAGCGGTGTGTTGTCCTGGGAGCTGTGATCACAAGATAGCAACTCTGGCACAAGTGTCTGAGGGGAAAGTGGTGGGCTAGCAGCAGTGCTATTGTTGATGCTGCCATTGCTGCCGCCACTGCCACCATTGCTGCCGCCATTGCTGCTGTTGCTGCTGCCACCGCCAGCGCAGGGGTTTCAGGGGAAAGTGGCGGCATGTTGGAGCAGCGAAGGGGGGGGGGGGCGGTGGTCACAGTGCAGAGGATCTCAGCAATAAAAAGAGCAGCGAGCAAACCAAGTAAATTATGAATAGAGGGGTTATGGAAGAACATGAGGGGAAGGCATAAGGAGCTGCGTGAAGCAGTTGCTTGATAGGCGTCTGTAAAGTCCCCTGACACATCTTGATAGGAAGGGCTGGGGTTGAGGGGCAATCCCTTGTTGATGAACAATGGATTGCGTAGGGCTTGTTAAATGAAACTCACACTCTATAGACTTCCCAAGGGGCCTGGTAGGCGAAAGTCGAGGGTAAGGCATGGACGCTATCTGATGGATAGCACTAGGGCCTGGTAGGTGAAGTGATGTCACTCTTATATAGACCATCGAGGGGGCCTGCTAGGCGAGGGTAGACCTCTACCTCGTAGGTAAGGTTGGGGCCTGAATAGATGAAAAATTCAGTCGCATTCAGATATAGACTACCCAGGGGCCTGCTAGACGAAAGAAAAAAAATGACCGTCATGTGGTAGGTGAGGTCGGGGCCTATTATAGGTGAAAATCTTGACTTACCCTCTAATATAGAGTACCCAGGCTGCGAGCGGCAGTTACCGTCTTTGTTGGTCCTTGTCCTGTGGGGTCGGGCTGAGAGGGCGATTACTCACAGCAGTGTGCTGCACATTGGGGCGCCAGTCGTAATCTAGCCTGGTCCAGGTACCATGCAGTCTCCATAACCCGATGGCCTTGGGAGGGTGAGCGGTGATGTGGAATTAATACAGCAACCAGGGCTCCGCGTAGTTTGTAAGCTTCTTTGTTAATTCTCTCTCATCACGGAGGTTATTGGCCTTCACGTAGGGCGTCTTGGGATGTGGTTGGACAGAGGGTGGGCACTGTTTACAGCGGGATATGATTGGTTTGCGTCACCTGGGTCAACTGTGTGTGTGAGATGCTATGGTTTCTTAAAGGGGCACTCCCTCTTTTTCATCTGCCATGAGACAGACTAAGAAGAGTTTGGCTCCAGGCAAATAATTTTTAAAAGGAGTTAAAAAGTGAAATCGCAGCAGAAGAGAAAGAAGTTGAAGGGAGCAAGGAAAAATAGGAAGAGAAGGGAACAAAAATAAGAATGAAGATGTGTTATGTGCATATACAAACCCAACAATAAATGTAATCATTATGTACTGCAAACATACTAATAAAGTAAAATATTAAGAAAGAAAAACAGGTATAAATATAATGGAAAAGAGAAATGGAACATTGGAATAGCATCACCTCAGTGTTAAACAAGGATTTTAAATTTAGCATGCTGCTGTAGATTATATACTGTGCATGTTATACTGTCACCCACACTGAAAAGTGCAAAGTTCAATGGTTTTAAATACTCATGTTTGTACAGCCAGTGCCACAATCACAAAACTTTAGAGCATCTCCATCATCCTCAAAAGAAATCTAACCAATATATTTATCCTTCATTTTCTCAAAATTCCTCTAATTTACCTCTTTATATAGATATAAGTATTTTGGACATTTCAATGAAATGGAATCATGTAATTATGGTCTTTAGTGATTAGATTCTTTGACTTAGTTTTTAAGATTCTTCCATGTTGTATGTATTGATACTTTATAACATAGATAAATATATTTCATTATGTTTCTAAATCACATTTTATTTATCCATCCATCAGTTGATAGTTGTTTTGAATTTTTTCCAATTTTTAGCTATTATGGGCAATTATGATATTGTCTATAATACTGGCTTTTAAATGTATTTGTGTGGAAATATGCTTTCATTTCTTCTGTGTGTATAAGAAGTGGTAATATAGTAACTCTAAATCTAGAGTCCTTTCAAGGACTGACAGTACCAGACTCTAGGTGCTCTTCACAGGTGTATATTTCCTTAGTTCTCTTGTAAATGTTTAGTTGTTCTTGAACTCAGGATATTGTTCTTACAGACCTACCAGATCACTCTTGACTTCTGGTTACCAAAATCTTCACAGTTTTTGGTAACAACTTTGAAATTTACCAGAATATTTTGTTCTAAGAAATAAGTTCTCTTGAGAATAGCTTCTGAATTCTTTGTCCTTTTATCTTTGTTTTCCTAGGGAAAATTCTTTTACCACTTTTTGCAACTGGTAGTGGGAAATTCCATTTCTCTTGTAGTGATGCCCTCTGTAATAAAGATTACTACTCTGTGTATTTTGGTAGCTTCTGGTTTTCTTGGCTTGCTTTAGTTGGCACATAACTTCTGATCTTTGGGTGAATTTGTTAAGTCTGACTGGCTCTGATAGTCAGCACTTACCATTCCTGTGCTATGACCTCTTTTCTAAGAGTGACATCTGAATAGTCTCAGCTACATTAATCATAAAAATAGCTTCTGCAGCTTGGAGTAGGGAAGGATGAGAATTGCTGACAGATTTTTCCCTTTCAGGGAGACACCAAAGACCTTGACTAACTAGGATCTATGGAGGGAGGAATCTATGTGTTTATGCACGTACCTGCTCCAAGTGGAGCATCAGTTAGAACTGGGGATGTAGCTCAAGGGCGCCACACCTGCTTGCCAAGTGCAAGGCCCTGAGTTGGATCCTTGGTACTGGGGGGAAAAAAAAACATAAAAGATGCATCTTTCACTGTATACTGGGTGTGAGGTACATAGAAGAGGGAGTACTTTATGACTCATTGCTGCAGAATCTCATTGTTCTTATTTACATTTAGGAGGCTATCTTGAGTAAATATTTCATCATTTTCTGTTATGCTTTGAGACAATTTCCAGTGATTTTAAATGTTTCAAAAATAATTTTCATTGGTTGTGGTTGTTTTGCTGGAGAAACATTTTAGAGTACCTGATGCCACCATTTCTGAACTTCTCTCTACTGTAGTTATTAGTGTAAACAGTGAAAAGAAATGGGAAGCTTAACAATTAGAAATGAAGTACTCAAATTATATCTGAAAAGGTTAGATCCTTGCAAAAAAAAACTGGAAAAAGTATTATAAAATCAGTGTCACACACATACAGTTTCTGAATTATGTTGGCTTGACCTATGACTTTCCAGCTTTATGATGGTATGAAAGTGGTCCATATTTAGCAGAAACTGTCCTTTACATTTTGAATTTTGATCTTTTTTTCCAGGCTAGTTATGTTATGCCATATGTGTTTCTTGAGATGGGCAGCAAAAGCGAGGTACAACTTCTAGTCAGCCATGTCATCATGAGGGTAAGCAGCTCACACTCTACAGTGCTCTGTGTTGTTAAGCAACAGTCTTTGGTAGGTTAGATGTGTTAAATACATTTCCAATTTATATTTTCAACTTGCTATAGATTTATTGCAATGGAATCCTAGTAAGTCATAAGAGTTCAAAACCTGTATGAAAAACATGAGACTTGTGAAATATATCAATGTAGAGCTGGATACATGAAAAAAACCCCATCATATTCTTGGATAAGAATTTTTCTTATAGTAAGATGCCAGTTTAAGTTAATCTATAATGCAATCTCTGTCAAAGTCAGGGATTTTTTAATGAATCCAGAAAAGTTGATTATAAAATTTATTTTGGGGAGAGAAAATAGTGTCTGGGAGAATGATGTGATGAAAGAGCAATGAGAAGTAGGTAATCTATCTGCCAGTAACAGTTACTACAGCCACTACAGTTACTACAGCTTCATGTGGGAACAAGATCAGAGAGCAATGGAATAAAATAGATAGTAGAATAATTTACTAAATGTAAGATGGAAGATTAGCATTCAATAAGGGTGAATTGGTATCCTCAAATCAGATAAATAATTAGTTTTATAGTAAATATTTTCGGATTAATTAGGTGGTAGTATGGGGAAAAAAATGGATTGCTGATTTACAGTGTTCACCAGGAAAAAGATACATAAGTGGATTAGTTCAAACATTAAAAATCGTAACCAGGGCCGGAGATTAGCTGAGTGGTTCCGGCGCCTGCCTCACAAGTGCAAGGTCCTGAGTTCGATCCCGGTAACCACATAGAATGCTGGGCGTGGTGACTCACGCCCACCACTAATCAATACTACACACCACAGCGCCGGGCGTGGTGGCTCACGCCTGTAGTCCCAGGACTCGGGAGGCAGAGACAGGAGGATTGGTGAGTTCAAGGCTTGCCTGGGCTACATAGTGAGCTCAGGGCCAGCCTGAACTACAAAGTGAGACCCTGTCTCAAAAAAAAAAAAAAAAATCGTAACTATACAGAACTAGGTGAGGGAATCAGTTTACTCATAACCTGGAGTTGGGCAGTACTTTGCTACCGTCACAAAATCTAAAAAAAAGACTGATTTATTTGAATATATAAGCATTTAAAATGCTTTCTGTTATTCAGAATTCTGCTATTATAGCACTGTTCTCCAAAATATGACAGGTAGTAGCCCAGGGGCCATCACCAGGAGAGTACATAATGATTGATTAAACTATGATGCATTTATGATGGAGCATTACACTACTATGAAGATAATAAAATATATACCTATAAAACTAATCTCTAGTATATCTTGGTAAATTCTAAAAAGCAAGATGAATGCAAGAAAATGCTGTTTTATACATATAAAATGAGGGAAACATTTGTGTTTGGTTTTATTAAGTAAATGGCAACCTCTAATGTTAGAAAAATAAAAAAAATTGAGTAATTATTGGGGAATAAAACAGACATTAATCATAGAAGTATGACTTATTTGAATATATATTTTTATGGATTTGAGTAGTTTTAAAATTAGTGATTTGTGGGCCGGAGGGTTAGCTCAGTGGTTCCGGCGCCTGCCTCGCAAGCGTAAGGACCTGAGTTCGATCTCCGGTTACCACATATAAAGCTGGGCGTGGTGGCTCACGCCTGTAATCCCAGCACTCGGGAGGCAGAGACGGGAGGATTGCTGAGTTCGCGGCGGCTTGCCTGGGCACCATAGTGAGCTCAGGGCCAGCCTGAACTACAAAGCAAGACCCTGTCTCCAAAAAGCAAAAAAAAATAAAAATAAAAAAATAAAAAAAAATTAGTGATTTGTGTATTCTGTTGGGAAACTAAAGACAAAGATAACCACAAACCTTTAACTATCTTCTTTAATCATTGATATGTGTAGAGATTTTATTTTTGTTTTCTGAGACTGGAGAATATTGTTATGAAATGATTTATATGAGGAATTATATCAGGTCAGGACTAGGAAGGCATTTACTTCAGTCCTGAAATATTAAGGAGACTCTGAAAAAATAATTAAGGTGATGGATACTTTAGGAAAATATTTTTTAAAGTGTCAAAACACTCCCAAAATTTTAAATAAAAGCTAGAATAGTGCCAGTGCCATGCTGAATCATGTTGGAGACTGAGGTGAAGAAAAACTCAGCGATTCAGATCTTTTAATTTAAAATTGATATTTTGCTTACTCTGGATCTTAGCTATGGAGTTAGGTTAGTATTGTTAAGAACTCAGATTGTCAACAAGATACAGATAGGAGTTTGTAAGATTTAGTGAAAGCTCTATAATCCTCATTTACATATAACTTTTTATAATGTTACAAAATGTATAAGACAACAGAGGAAATGGAAACACTATTGGAAGACATTAGATTATGATGTTTTTAAAGTTATGATGAGGCCCAGGGATTTAGCTCAGTGGTACCACACCTGCCTTGTAAGTGTGACACCCTGACTTTGATACCTGGTACCAAGGGAAAAAATTATGATGAATATTGTAGCAGCAGTGTTAAAAATAATTCTAATAAAATGTACATATTTGTATAACTGACAGATGAAATGACCTAATGTCTAGAATTTGTTGCAAAATGATCTGAGGATGGAGAGGTAGGTAGAATTGTATTAAGCAAGAAGGCCATATATTGATCATTATTAAACCTGGCTGATCAGATATAAGGAATGTTTAATTATTCATTCTAAATTTATTATTTCTTTTCTATATTTTTAAAATTTTTCACCTGGAAAAAAATGTTCTTTGTATAGACTATTTAAGTCTCCAGATACAACTAGCCTTGCTGTTTGCAAAGTAGTGGTTTTTCAGAAAAAGTTCTTGTTACATGTTTATTTATATGTTCAGCTAATAGCTGTTGAGTTTAGAAATTTGATGTTTCAGTAGGCTTGTCTTGTTCCCCTCTGGGGAGGGTAATAGTTCTAATACATGTACATATGATTTAACATACATATATTTATACATGAATAGGTATACACACATATGTTAAGAAATATAAATTTGCAAAGGCAAAGAAAATGCAGCTTCAGGTAACTGTCTGCCTGATTTATAACACAGAAGAGTATACCTCTAAAATGAATTCATTGATCTAAAGTAAAATCACACGAGCTTAAAAAATGCACGAATGATTCCCAGAAGAAATATAAATGACTAATACACAGAAAATAAGTTCTGCCTTACTGGTTATCAAAGAAGTTTTATGCAAATAAACATTAAACAATCACTTTTGGCTTATTAAGATTGAAAAATTAGAACAATGGTAGTCAGAGTGAATGATATTCAAGCTTTAGATGGGAGTATAATTTGGCATAGTCTAATAAGTGATTTTGACATACCATTGTGTATCAAAAGTCTTTGAATTATAGCCTTTGATCCTGAGTGTATGTGTGTATGTATATATGTACATATTGTGTAGTGTTGGGGAACAAACACAGGCTCTTGTGCATGATAGGCAAAATACTATGCCACTAAGTTATTCCATCTTTGATACTCTAATTCTACTTTTTAGGGTTTAGTTTAGTAAAAATCTTAACCAGATATAATAACTCATATACAAAATATTTATTAATGTTTAGTATTGAAAACACTTTGAAAAAATTATGGAACAGTAAAAAATCTGTTTAAATTACTGAGGACATATTCATAATTTCAAATATTATTCAGTCACTAAAAACTACTTTTGAAGGTCTTAAAGATTTGGGAAAATTTTGATCATGAAATTTGATTTTAAAAAGCCAACATAGCACAGACACAATCTTGTATAATTCTAATTTTAATTGCTCTGTATTTGTAATCAGAAGAGTAAGAAGGAAATCATCAAAATATTCTATTATTATTAGATAAGTAATTATAGATTATTTTATATATTTTGTACAAGATATTTAATAATTATCATGTTCTATATAAATGTTAAGAAGGAATATATATTTTTCACAAAACAAACTGTGAGGTACCTGTAATGCACAGTCTTCCACCAGTGAAAAGATAATGGAATAAAATTACTAATTATATTAGACTTTTCGCTCTTCCCTAGCCTACATATGAAAATCTTATTTTCTGGCAGATTCTCCCCTACCATATATTACTGTTAAACCAGTTCCTGTACTTTGTTGACAAGTAAGTTGAAAATACCCAGAAAAGAATATGATCAAATATAATGAAGAAGTCAGTTATGAGTTATGAGAAATAAGGGAGATGCAAGAGGTCAAAAGTTCTCAGGACTAAGGTGGTTGAATTTAGCTTTTCCCCCTTTCTTTACAGTTTGGGTTGCTAAGATCTAGAAAATGTGGCAGACTATAAAATAGGAGAAAAGAGGGATCAAGGTTTAAGATGTGTTCATGGGAATTATGCATCTTAACTTTATTATACTTTGAAAGATGAAAATAGAAGATAAAAGTCTTTTTAAAAAGATGATTGAGTCTTAAAGTATAGTTGACATTCTGTTGAACTTTGATTTTCAATGCTGTACAGAAAATGAACCATAGAGATTATGCTTAGAAGGGGTTACCCCTGAGGAACTTGTCCAGTTGTGGACTGAAAAAGCAGATCTCAGCTGAAATTTAGAATAAAATCATTGCTTTGTGAACTGTACTCAGAGTATGTTATTGCCATAGCTAATAGGCTTTATGATAATAGTAGAAAGGAGAGGAGCTACAGTGCTAAGAGGGATGACACCATAAATGCCCTAATAGATGCTCTGAAAGCCAAATTACCAAATGATGCCTCACCTGGCAATGGTTGTGCAGCTCATATATGGTGTGGTGCTAGTTGACTAAATTCAGAAGGTCTGAAGAAATACTTTACAAAAAAAGTAAAATAAAAATTGTTTTTCTTCCCTATTTCTTAAGCAGTTAGATTTCAGGAGCTCCTCAGAGGAAGTCAAAGCCAGATATGAATGATTCAGATCTTGGCTTATGTACTCCTGATGGCAAGACTGGGTTCCTTGAGGCATAGTAATTGAAATAGTGGCTGAATTTAGAATCTCTTGTGAACTATTTACCAGAAACCAAAGAAAAGACTTTTGTATTATGGTTAGAAAAATTTCAATACTGGAAAGATGTTTCCACTCTAAACTTTGTTATTGCTGTTAATAACTAAGATATGTGTAAAAAAGAGCTTAGAGAAAATGAGCATTGACTAGTGTTTGCTACACTCAATGTGGTCCAGAACCTGGAATAAAATGGGTTTTTATTTCATTAAGATAGCAGATACTGTTGTATGTAAGATGTTGGCATGGATGTACATGTTCATTGATTTTTTTCTTGAACATTAAGGTAACTATAACTACAAATGCTAGTAGAGTCATTCCTATGATCTCTTTGGTGTAAACTGATTTGGCTTTCACTGATACTATGTATGGCTTACTATCCACTGGGATTATTATACGAAACCAGAGTATGAAAAACATTAAGATAAATGGTGAGGAGGTAGAACTAAAAAGAAAAAGGACTCCATAGGGCAGACAGATTCTCTTTTAACCTCACATCTATGGGATTTAGTCCACCTAACAACTGTGCAGTAAGTAGTAAACACATAAAAAGTATTGAACAGAATATTTTGGAGACTTGAAATGTTATAGGTATAAACTATATGTGCTTGTATGATTCCTCTTATTTAGTACTGTCCTAGGTATTTTTTTTTTTTGAGACAGGGTCTTGCTTTGTAGTTCAGGCTGGCCCTGAGCTCACTATGTAGCTCAAGCAAGCCTTGAACTCAGCAATCCTCCTGCCTCTGTCTCCTGAGTGCTGGGATTACAGGCGTGAGCCACCACGCCCGGCTGTCCTAGGTATTTTCTACTTGTTGCTGAGACAAAATATTTAACATCCAAATTTAAAGAAGTAAAGGTTTATTTATTTCATAGGTTATAGAGGTTTCAGTTCATATTAGCTGGCTCCAAGTCAGGCTGCCTCTTCAGAGAAATATGGCAATGGAATAGCAGTAGACACTGCAGGTTGCATTGACTGCTAAGTTGTTTGGTTCAGATGCCTTCAGGAGAGGGTGATTTGTTAGTAACCATTTTGGAAGAAGTAAATAGAAGAGAAAGGGATTAAAAGCAAGGCTAAAGGAGAAAGAAAGGTTATGTAACAGGTGAGGAAGTGGGGAAAGAAAGAAGAAACAACAAAACAACAAAGCTAGAAATAGTGTTCTAATTCATATAAAGATAAGAACAATCAAGACAGACAAAAGAAAGACAATAACTGTTTAAAAACAAATAAGGAAAAAAAAGCAGAAAAACAGTCCACTTTAGGGAATGTCTCTGTTGTCATTGATTGACAGATGTGACAGATGAGCCCTGATCTTTGTTGATTGATTCCAGCAAGCCAGCAGTAGAATTATGGTGATGGTGGATAATTCCAGCAGACCTGGGCCTTGGTTAATAGCTATTTTTGAAAGGAGCCAAAGTCAGATCTTAGAACAGGTGCAGGTTGGGTCCATTTAGCAGTTCCCAGTGTTAGGGTGAGGCATAACTGAGCTCAAGACAGCAAGATGTCAAGTCTGCAGAGAACTGAATTCAAACTGGCAGGAGAGACTTGGGGTATGGCAAGTTAAAAAACTAGATCCAGTCTCACAGCCAGAAACCAGAAGCAGGCTGAACTTGGTGAAATCACAATGAAACTTTAAGAAATCCAGAAGATTATTAATACCTACATTAAAAAATCTATATTCTAAGAAGATGGAAAGCACAGAATGGACAGATTTCTAGATAACTATGACTTACAAAATTAAATCAGGAAGCTGTAAATACTCTAAATAACACAATATCATTCAACAAGTTGAAGATATAATTAGAAACCAACAACAAAGAAAAACCCAGGTCCTGATGAATTCGCTGCTGAATTCTGTAAGAACTCTAGAGAAGACCTAATGCCCTGATCTCCAAGCTCTTTAATGAAATTGAAAGGGAAACAATACTCGCAAACTCATTCCAGGGAGCAAGCATTACTGTGATACCTAAACCAGAGATGGCCCCAACAAAAAAAGGGAGTTACAGGACAATTCCTTAATGAATAAAGACACAAAAGTTCTCAATATGAAACTGACAGTGCAGCAAATTATCAACTCTTGAAGACAATAATGTTGACATAGACTTTATGAACAGAACTCCAGCCACAGGGAAATATCACAAAGTATCAATAAATATGATCTCATCTTATTAACAAGGATTTTGCACTGCAGAACAAACAGCCAATGAAATGAAGAGACAACACTTAGAGGGTTGGGAAAAATTTTTGCCAGCTGTTCCTTAGACAACTGGCTATTATCTATAACATATAAAGAACCTCCAAAAAATCAGATACCTCAAGTTTAAAGAACCAGTTCAAAAATGGGAATCAGAAAAGAATAGACACTTCTAAGATGAAGAAGTAAAAATAGTAACTAAATATATGAAAACATGTTCAACATCAATGGTCATTTGTGAGATGCAAATGAAAACAATACTGAGATTCCATCTTACCCTGGACAGAATCCTTTTTATGTCAACCAGATAGCAGTCATTCTTTGTGGAGTGAGATGAAATCTCAGTGTTGTTTTCATTTGCATCTCTCAAACGACGAGCGATGTTGAACATTTCCTCATATGCTTCTTGGCTGCTTCGACTTCTGCCTCTGAGAAGTGTCTGTTCATTTCAGATGCCCATTTTTGAATTGGGTCTTTAAACTTGGGGAGACTGATTTGTTAAAGTTCTTCATATATTGTAGATAATAACCCTTTGTCTGACAAACAGCTAGTAAAGACTTTTCCCCATGTTGTTGGTTGTCTTTTAGCAGTGCCAGTGATTTCTTTTGTTGTGCAGAAGCTTTTTAGTAGGATGAGATCCCATTTGTTGATTCTTTCTGTTAGTTCTTGTACTATAGAGGTTTTATTCATGAAGTCGCTGCCTAAGCCAATGTCTCCAAGAGTTTTACCTAACCTGTTTTCCAGGAGGCCTATTGTTTCTGTTTTAATGTTTAAGTCTCATATCCATTGAGTTTAGTTTTGTGCATGGTGAAAGTGATAGGTCTAGCTTTAGCTTTAGGCAGGTTGAAGCCCCGTTTTTCTAGCACCATTTGTTAAATAGGCTGTCTTTCCTCCATTGGGGATGTTTGCCTCCTTTGTCAGAGATAAGGTGGCTTAGTGTATCTGGGGTTGTGTCTGGATCTTCTAACCTATTCCACTGGTCCTTGGGTCTGTTACTTTGCCAGTACCATGCAGTTTTTATCACAGCGGCTTTATAGTAGAGTTTTAAGTTGGGGATTATAATACCCCCTGCCATGTCGTGGTTGCTTAGAATTGTTTTTGGTCTTTTGTCATTCCAGATGAATTTTTGGATTATTTTTTCTAGCTCTGTGAAGTATAGTGTTGGAATTTCAATTGGAATTGCATTGAATCTATATAGTAGTTGTGGGAGTATAGCCATTTTGACGATGTTGGTTCTCCCTGCCCAGGAACAAGGGATGTCTTTCCACTTTCTGATATTCTTTTCCATCTCATTTTTCAGAATCCTATAACTTTCAGAGTAGAGGTCTTTCACCTCCTTTGTTAGAGTGATTCCTAGATATTTCATTTTGGGGACTGATTTTTTTAAAAGCTCTTTATATATTCTGGATAATAGTCCTTTGTCTGAGGAGTTGCTGGTAAAGATATTTTCCCCATATTGTTTGTTGCCTTTTTGCTCTGCTGATGGCTTCTTTTGCTGTGCAAAAGCTTTTTAATAGGAAGATCCCATTTGTTGATTTCTTCTGATAGTTCTCATGCTATAGAGGTTTTGTTCAGAAAGTCTTTCCCTAAGCCGATGTCTCCAAGAGTTTCAACTAACCTGTTTTGCAGCAGGTTTAATGTCTCTGTTTTAATATTTAGGTGAAATAAATCATCCACTTTGATTTTGGTTTAGTACATGGTGAAAGAGAATTATCTAGCTTCAGTCTAGCAGGTTGAAGGCCAGTTTTTCCAGCACCATTTGTTAAAGAGGCTATCTTTCCTCCATTGAGGATGTTTGACTCCTATGTCAAAGATGAGGTGGCTTAGTGTATCTGGCATTGTTTCTTAATCTTCTAGTCTATTTCACTGATCCTCAGTACCATCCTTTGCCAGTACCATGCCATTTTTATCATAGTAGCTTTGTAGTAAAGTTTCAGGTTGGGGAAAGTGATACTCCCTGCCATGTCCTTGTTTCCTAGAATTGCTTTTGCTATTCTAGGTCTCTTTTGGTTCCAGTTGAATTTTTGGATGCTTTTCTTTAGATTTGTGAAATATGCTATTGAGATTTCAATCGGGATTGCATTGAAGCTATATAATAGTTGTGGGAGTATAGCCATTTAGATGATGTTGGTTCTTCCTATCCAGGAACAAGGGATGTCTTTCCATTTTCTGATATCCTACTTGATCTCCTAGGGGTAAATAATGAAGAAAGAAAAAAACTGATGCTAAAAAATAAAAAAGATGTAATCCCAGCACTCGGGAGGTGGAGGCAGGAGGACTGCTGAGTTCAAGGCTTGCCTGGGCTACGTATGAGCTCAGGACCAGCCTGAACTACAAAACAAGACCCTGTCTCAAATAAAATAAAATAAATTAAAAATGAAACAATGCTTGTATATATAGGGGCAGGTTGGGGGAGGTAGGGTAGGTAGGGGAGGGGGAAAATGAGAATTAAGTTGTGTTATATAGTGGTACAAATTCTCAATGTGAAGTGTAATCTCGATGCATATATATAATGTACTAGTACAAAAAGATGTCAACCAATAATAAATGCTGGTTGGGCTGTGGGGAAAAGCAACCCCTTTCATTGTTGGTGGGATTGTAGACCTGTATAACTAATATGGAAATCAAGTTGTAGATTCCTCAAAATATTATAACTAGAGGCACCATTTGATCCACTATTCCCCTTCTTGGTTTCTTTCCAGAAGAATTAAAAACATCACACCACAGTGATATACACACCCATGTTTATAGCATCACAGTTTTTAGTAGCTAAAACTTGGAAACAGCTGAAATGCCCATCAGTTGATGAATAGATGAAGATATAGGGTTTTTTTTTGTTATACAATGCAGTAGTACTCTACCATAAGAAGGATAAGCTTGAGGCATTCATTTTATTTCCAGCTAAATGGATGAACCTTGAAACCAAACTCTTAAGTGAAATAAATCAAACACACATGTTTAAATATCACATTGTTTCTCTGGTGTGAGAAATTGAAAGTGTAAATAAATACCAGAATGTAATAATAGATATTAGGAAAGGAGAAGAAAATGTTTAATTGGCAAAGGGAAGAGAGGAGAGGGAAAAGGGATAATAAAAAGCATAGAATAAAAGTGGAAATTCAGTTTTTGTAAGTGAGAGGAAGAGGAGTTGAAGGGAAATGGGAAAAACAAGAATCAATATGTGTCATGTACTGGTACAGATTCCTTATAATGAATCTTATCAGTATATATACCTGAAATGTGCAAAAAAATTAAGAAAATGGGAATGAGGGCTGGGAATTTAGCTCAGGTGGTACCATGCCTTCCTTGAAAACACAAGGGTCAGAGTTAGATCCCCAGTTCTGCAAGCAAATAAATAAATAAATAAATGGGAATGAAGGTGAAGCTAAAGCAAAAAAAAAAAAAAAAGTAGGTGTATCAAAACAAGGAAACTGACAAGTTATCACTTATCAGTGTCTCAGGGTTCTTATTCTCAGTAAAATGAAATGTAACATTTTTATTAGTACAAATTAGTGGTGTATAATGTTTACATTTTTAATGTGGAGTTGGTACTTGTATATAACACATCTTAATTCCTTTTTTCACCTCTCCTCTCTGTTTATCCCATACATTTTATAGAGAATCATATAGTAGCTTCTTTAATGAAATCTTCCACTTTACATAGAACTCTTTGTACAAGTTTCTCTGTTTTCTTTTTCTTTGAGACAGGGTTTTGCTTTGTAGTTCAGGCTGGCCCTGAGCTCACTGTGAAGCCCAGGCAAGCCTCAAACTCAGCAATCCTCCTCCTCTGCCTGCTGAGTGTTGGGATTACAGGGATGAACCACCATGCCTGGCATTGCGGTGTGTGGTACTGACTGTTGGTGGGTATGAGTCCCCATGCCCATATTGTTGTTTGTGGTTACCTGGGATTGAATCAGGAAGCTTGCACTTCATAGGCAGGTGCCAGAACCACTGAGCTAAAAATCTTCAGCCCCAAGTTTCTATATGTTCATTCAGATAATTCTCATTTTAAAGGGAAGAGGAAGGTGGAATTCTGTGAATCTATTTCTCTAGGTTGTTGAAGTTAAGAGAAAAAGTCTTTAAGAATACAACTTGGATTCTCTTGTAAAATCTAGCAGATTGATTTATATCAGTGTGAAGTCCAGTTTAATTATTAACTCATTTGTCTCATACAGTCTTTGCTTCTACCTCTCTTCACTGTTAGGATTACAGTCAGTCTCTTAATTTTACTTTTTAAATGAGTTCCCTCGAGTTCAACATCAAACTAACATGTAAATCAGTTACATATGTTAAAAAATAGTCAAATGTAAAAACCCAATGAAAATACAGTATGAATGAAGGTAACAACTCCAGGGTTCCAAAATAAATTGGCCCTAAAGCTCTAGAAAAACAAACTTTTATTTCTTTTTTTTCTGTTCACCTCTGAGATAGTTACTTCCTTTAAAAAAAAAACCAGGTACTTTAATTGAAGGTGGGGAAAAGAGAGAGAGAGAGAGAGAGAGAGAGAGAGAGAGAGAGAGAGAGAGAGAAACTGAGGAGTATTTCAAAGGAAAAATCCTCATCTCAGGTGGTTTCTCCTCTCAGATAATGAGTCCTAGAAATTTATAATCTTTATTTCTATGTTTACTGACATAACTGTATAGCAAAAGAAGATTCTACAACTGATTAAAGTATGTATGCCCTGGGTCCATAATGACCCATGTATTAGCAGAAGTACAGAAAGTGGAATGACGTTTTGGTTGAAAAGAGAAGATTTGAGTTGGACCTCACTGAAAAACGGAACAGCATCATTATTATAATTTATTTTTATTTTTATTTTTTTTTGAGACAGGGTCTCGCTTTGTAGTTCAGGCTGGCTCTGAGCTCACTATGTAGCCCAGGCAAGCCTTGAACTCAGCAATCCTCCTGTCTCTGCCTCCCGAGTGCTGGGATTAAAGGTGTGAGCCACCACGCCTGCCATTATTATAATTTTTAACATTCTGTGGGCACTTCCTCTGTGCCATGTACTGTTCTAAAAACTTCTAATGCATTTTGTTACTCATGCAATTTCACAACCACTCAGTACATTTTCACAACCACTCAATTTGGTGGACATGTTGAATTTCTCTATTGATATTACCACCTCTATACTAGAAATGAAGAAACTGAGACTTGGAAGGAACAAGCAGTTCCAATTACAGTAAGACTAGCATGCTGCTCAATGCCATGGGGGCATCATCACATTACTGAATAGAGGGCGACAACTTTGAATTTTTCACGGTTAACACTCTTTGAAGGGGATTTGTATTATTTCAGGATCTTCTCACTGGGAAGTGAAAATGGTCGTACTTTTTCTCAGAGACAGGGTGGTAGGAAGTATTCATTTTCTAGAAGCCTTCAAAGCTGTAATGTAAAGGACTGTATTCTAGATGTAATTACTGTAATAAGTTCCTCTAATAAATTCCCTTTAGGTTCATGACATAAATCTTATCTATGCTTAACTCTATATCATTGTTAAGGGATAGGTATGGAGAATCTCAGATTTATTTTTCTAATCATGAAAAAAAATCCCAGGATTTAAAATTCATTACTTTATTTCACAATGTTTGGTGTAAGACTATTGAACCTTGAGTTGTGTGGAAGCATGCAAGTCAGTGTGCTCTTATAATTTATTTCCCTACATTCTCTTGTTAGCTATCTAAATCTTTGGCCTTCTGACTTTCACATTAAACAAAATAGTCTACACAGTGCCATAACAGCATTCATTGTCTTTCAAAGCTGAGAATAGACAATAAAAAGTCTGGAATTCTAATTAGATACTTGCCTTCATGTGTATTTCAGTTTCAGTCTAGCAGAGCTGAATAATAGATGAAAGTTTGATCTGACTTCAGACATCCTCCCCTCCCATTGCATCACATGAGACAACACAAGAATGCAATATGAAAGCAATTTTATTCATTTTCCCCCTTAAATCATATGTTGCTATTTTTCCTTTGTAGCTATTTCATTTCACTAACTGTTTTTTTCTACTCAGCAGTGCAGTGATGCTTATTAGCAGAATACCTATTCTCTTAATTCTGCGTTATTTTCTAAAATGTTGCTATTAGAATATGTGACAATAAATCTATTTTCCCATGTCTCCCTCTCTCTTCTCTTTTACATATGACAGGTGGATGCTCAGGGTGTTGGTTTGGGCTGTCCTAGGAATTTGGGACCAGGTAACATTACTCCCTATCAGAATATAGTTCTAAACAGAGGAATTCATATGTTGCTACTTTAGGCCAATCTATAGTAAACCTGGACAGACCATTCAATTAGATTACTGATTCCAGAAGGCTAAAAGAGAGGGAAAATGTAGGTGGGAGACAATGAAACAAATAAGAAATTTGAAGCAAATAGTGAGACTCAGATGTAGGAAATCCAGAGTCCTTGCCATGGTAGGTATTATATTACAGTTATAGATTAGCTATGATTCTTGCCCTCAGAAACTTAACATATCAAAAAAGCTACAATAACAAATGAAATATGTTATAGTAAATGTCTGCATGAGGTATGGTAGAAGATAAGCTATTTTAGGTGGATGTGAGCTGGAAGAAAGGGATCATATAACAGCAGAGAAGACATAGGAACAGTCTTAAAGGAATAAGATTTCTGTTATTGGGACCAAGATTCACTGAGACAATCTCTCAGGACATGACACGATCTTAAAGTCCAACCAAGAACTTTATTACCCAGTTGGAGGCCTTCCACATGGAAAAAATTGCCAAATTAGACCAATGTGCAATATTTAAAGGCAAAATCTACTACCCCCCACCTGTTACCAGTTTGTTTCTATGAAGAAGTGAGTTACAGAAGCTAATAGTAGCAGTTAGATCTACTAAAGTGACAGCATTCTAAAAACATTGTTTCTAAGGTGTTACTATAGAACAGTGTTTTCTAAAAACATAGTCTGCAGCTGCATGCCTAAGATGGGTGGACAGTTCCCAAGGAGACAAGTTCTGGGCTCACAGGGAGGTTGCAGGACACAGAGTGAGGTTTTTAATAAAATGGCTGTTTTTATGTCAAGTTGGGTCTTACACTATAAGTAGATCAAAAACATTCTAGAAAGAGACAATGTAATGCAGATTCATCAAGTTGTCACAGAGCAAATGGAGATGACAAGGATTTTGAAATATTTGAGACTAAGATGAGGTAGAAAAGGGCAAAGATATGGATATTCAAAAGTTAGGGCTTTATTTGTGAGTAGTCGGAGTCGTCAAAGATTTAAAGGTAAGCCAAACATGGTAGTGTACACTTGTAATTCCAGCATTTGGAAGGCTCTGGCAGGAGGTTTGCTATGCATTCAAGGACAGCCTGGACTATTGTGAATTTGAGGCCAGTTTGAACTACATAGTGAGACCCTGTTTCAAAAATAAAAATAAAACAAAAATATTTAAAGGTAGGTTAGAAGGTTTAAAGGTAGATTAGAGAGGAGGTAGATTTGTTGTTTCAAGAGACCACCTTGGTAAAATAGAGAGGATGCCTCAGAATGAGATGTAAGGCATAAGAGAAAAGAGACCAGTTCATAGGAATTTCAGATACAGCCTATTCAAAAGTTTAAAAGTATTTAGAGAACAGTGAGCAGGACATATCTTAGAAATAGAGTTTTTTTTACTTCTTTTTTAATTGAATTCTTTATTGGTACAATTTATATACATCTCAAATCACATATAATATTGGGAAATTTGTACCAGTATATGACACAAGTTAATTCTCACTTTTACCCATATCCCTACCCACTCCCCCCTCCTCCCCCCCCTTTATACGTGCTCTTTTATTTTCTTTCTGTATCATATTTATTCCTTCCCCTCATCACATTCCCACACCAAGTTTCCTATAGAAATATTCCACTCTATAAAAGCTGTCCTACTTTCTAGAACTCATTTGCATCTACAGGTGTTCATGCCAAAGAGAAGATCCGGATATTGTCTATCTG
>PVIC010013565.1:0-37885 GCA_004025085.1 Thryonomys swinderianus
AAAGTCCTCAGTAAATATTTGTCAAAAATTGGTAAGTTTCTTGCACATTAGTAGCAGAAAATATCACCAAAGAACCAATAACAGGGTAGAAGAGTACTTATAAATGAGGGAAATGTTACCCCAGTGTTGCTTTGGAGGAAGTTGTGACCATCTCTGTGTACAGGTGTTCTAACCCATGAAGTAAAATACTGCTATCAATAGCACAATTGCTCACTTCTCCAGCCGTATATGTTTTACAGTCTTACTGCTTTTTGCCTTTTCCAAATCTCTTTGTGTGTTTTTGAATGTTATTTTTCATTAGAGAAGTGATGTACATGTTCTTAATATTTTCTGAAAATACAGATATCTTTTTACTGAAAGATGTTATTTATTAACATCAGAGTTACTGATGCCTGCAAGTCATCTGTGTTTAAAGCTAATGCATACACACACAACATGTGAGTGCTTGGGGTCTATATAGCCTCAGGTTTTCGTACATTTGGATTTCCAAATAAAGAAGGCTAAATACCATTACATTGCTCTTTCCTGAATGGTAGGAGTTACGGTACCCTTTCTCCCCCAGAGGACTTTTTATCTGTAAGACTGTACCTTAGTAAGACACAAATAAACACAAACACACGCACACAAGTTTCGTTTTCTTCAGAGTTGGCTGAGAAAGGGGCGCTGGACTTCCGGTCAGTCTAAAGTCCCTCCGCTAGATTCCACTTAGCTTGCCTGCTTTTCCTCTAGTATCCCCTCGGGGTGTCCTTGCACCTTGGTAAAGCCAAATACTCTCCTGGTGGCTCTGCCACTGGGGGGCTCCTTTCAGGCGGAAAGGAGCTGATACGTGCTGCTCCCACAGACAGGCAGAAGCACAAATAGTTCCAAGTGTTTCCTTCTTCAACTGCAGCTGTGGCACACGTCAGACTGGCCTAGCTGCCCTCTACGTCGAGGGACATGGTCTCCCTGGCCTCTGTCTACATGATTTCTACTTTCTCTGTGAAGCTGACTATCCCTGACACAGCTGGGAAAAGTTTCATTACTGAGAAAATGGTGAGATGAAAAAAAAAAAAAACAAGCAGACAAAAAAAAAAAAAAAAACTCTTGGGAAATTTTGACCACTTTTTAATTATGTATTATTCTTAAGGGAAGAATGGGAATAATTGAGTGTTCAAATTGCCGATTCATCAATATTTCCATCTGTAGACTTTTTACAACAGTCTGTCTTTTGTGAGGCTGCAAGGAGCTGCCTTAAAGCAGGGGATAGGGAACGGGAAGATGGTTCTAGTTTCGTTTCGATTCGGCAGAGCTCCATTTAGAACCCAGGCGTATCAACCTAATGAAAAATGTTAAGGGTTCGTGTTCTGTGGGGTACGGAGTCTCACGCCGTTTTCAAGTTCTATTGTGAGATCTCACTCCAGATGAAAGTCTTCGGAAGTTGAATAGTGTTTTATTCTCCCAAAGATACCTCAACCTAAGGTATCGGGTACATTCTCTACCTTGCAAAATGTATAGCATCCAAGACAACTCTGACTTCAACGATGCAGAGACAAAAAGGCCGAGGAAAGAATGGTGCATAGGGGAGTAGGAATATATAATTTTATGTTAAATAAGGAAAGTTGCTGACAAACAGGATGGTTTCTGAAGAACTCTAATGACTTATATTTCCTTAGAACTCAAAGGACTATTTCACTGGCATCTGTCATACCAAAGGGGAAGAAAGGTAAGAAGCCTTTTCTGTTTTGTTGGTGCTCCAGAAGAAATGTTCTATGGTCA
This sequence comes from Thryonomys swinderianus, assembly GCA_004025085.1. NCBI lineage: Eukaryota > Metazoa > Chordata > Mammalia > Rodentia > Thryonomyidae > Thryonomys > Thryonomys swinderianus. Next base: position 1,756 of record PVIC010013565.1, read on the forward strand.
CTTGTTTCCCCAACTAGAAATTCTGAGGTTAAGTGCAAAGGCTAATTATGCTCACAATGAAACCCCCAGATTATGAGCCACTTTTCTTTAGATAGAGAAAATTACTTCAAGCATAGGCTATGGCTGGGAAAGTTACACGCTACAGAAAACTAGGGATACTCAATACAGGTATTTCCTAAAATCACCAAACCCAGCTCATCCTAGAAACTGAGAAGTGCAAAGGGGTTCACTGTAGGTCAGTGAGCATCTCTATCCTGGCAAACTTTAAAGATGCTATAATTAGAGCCCCTAAGCATCATTGGCCTAAGAAGTCCTGGGCAAAGAGAGATGCAAGGGGCTTGTATCTCTTTAAAAAGGAATTGGAGGAGTCAGAGTGTTTCATCTCTCCTAAAAGTGCTTGCTATTTAGGATCCAAGACTAAAACATCTACCTTTTCCCAGCCCCTGCTATCTTCTCATGTCTTTGTCCTTAACAACTAGCCCTGTGAGCTGGAGCTATGTATCTATTATGTCTGGATCATGTGAGTGCCATAGCTTTCTTTCATGCTAGCGAAGTCCCTGACTGTGGAGATCCAGTGAGACAGTGCTAATATGTTTTCAGACACAGGAACACGTGGAACCAAGAGGCAGGGAAGAGATCGCCTTGTGTCTAGCAAGCTGCCAAAGCCCCAAGAGTTGGAGAAAGGCCGTGGGAAGGCAAGTGCCAGTGAAGAGGCTGCCTGTCTTCTCATATACCTGCCCAGCGGACTATCCAAGTCCATGGGAGACCACTAGGGTGTGGCTCAGACAGTCCAGTCTGAAGCTAAGGAGCCTAGAGATTTTACTCTACCCACATTGTAGGTGCCTGTTGGTAAAGCACTCCACCCACTTATTCATGTTTTCTTGTCAAAATCCAATCATATACATATAATCATATGTAATACAGTGTGTATATGTTTAATAGAACAAAATGTGATCATACCACATTTCAATTGTTTGCTTATTTTTCCTTACCACCAGAAGGTCAAAGCTAAGTTCTACCTTTAAATACTAAAGACTGCTCAATCACATGTTCTTTATATTGTAGTCCGTTGCCTTTTATGTTCTTGTCCCCTTCTTTTGAGTTAAATATCTGGATTCTTATGCTGCTGTTAGAAATAGAGGAAGAACGAATGAACATTTAGGTTCTGTGAAAAATAGTTCCGCTTTATTTACTTAAAATTTGGGGGGGGGACAGGGTCTTGCTTTGTAGTTCAGGCTGGCCCTGAGCTCACTATGCAGCCCAGGCAAGCCTCGAACTCAGCAATCCTCCTGCCTCTGCCTACCAAGTGCTGGGATTACAGGCGTGAGCCACCATGCCTGGCACTGTGGTATGTGGTATTGATCGCTGGAGGGCATGAATCACCACGCGCAGTATTGTATGTGGTTACTGGGGATTGAGCTCAGGACCTTGCACTTGTGAGGCAGGCGCTGGAACCGCTGAGCTAAATCTCTGGCCCTTAAAATTAAATTTTTAAAAATTTTCAATTGTCAGTCTGATGTATATTTTTTGAGAGTGATGATATCTGTTGTTAAAACACAGAGAATATATTGCGTTTTTTTTCGATTGTCCTTACCAGAACTAAATTTCAAGTTAAGTTTCTTTTAAGGTCTATGAGACTAACTCCAAGAAGAAAATATATTAGAGTCTGATTTCTTTCCTTCGTTTTCTGGGAAAAAATGCATTTAGTGATTGCACCCACTGACATTTCTCTGGTGACTTGTATCCTATTTGTATATACCAAGAAACTATTTTCCAGACAGTAGCACTAGGTGTTAGTAGTAAAAATATATGTTAATTTGGATGAAGTATGGTAAGAAAAAGAATGGTGACTGGTCTAAAATTTTTATAAGTAGATTTCAAATTGGTTTGAGCCATTAGAGTTACAGATTAAAGAAGCAAGATAAAGGAGAAAATGGGGAGGATTCATAAACATCTTTTGTCCCCACCCCCATTCTTTCACCAGTGAACACTGGGCTGTGGCTAAGAAAGTTAAATTGTGTGTGTGTGTGTGTGTGTGTGTGTAAAGTTGCCTTACAACAGCAAACAAAACTGTGTGTTGAATTTGCACCATTGCACTTTTATTGTTTTTACTGGGTCTGTCACCATCTCTAAACATAATTAGGAATTAATAATTCTGACATTCTTTGGGATGCTAGTGTTGAAACCTAAGTAAGAAGAGGGTTAATAGATGAAGCAGGTAAGAGTTTTCTCACCAAATTTTTTCTCCCTCACCAGTTTCTTGGGACAAAAATCTCCATCCCAGTGATCCTACATATTTGTGACCCAAAAGTAAGACTGTAGAGAGATGGAGAACAAGAATGACTTTGGCTCTGGAGAGAAGCAGAAGACAGATCAAACAGTAGGACCTAGAGAAATGCTGGAAATGGTAAGATATGTAATGTCTAGTGGGCTCAGATCATCCTGGAAAGAGACAGCACATCTTGCTAAGCCTCTAAAAGGACATGAAGAAGGGGGTGAGTAATAGGGGGAACTTATTGCTGTTACTTGCCTATAGATTATGAGCATTTAACACCTTCAGATAAGTCTCACAGTGCCTTCCTACTTTCTTAATAAAAACTCTTGTTTGCAACATTTAGCATTGTGTTAGTTTGGGTTAGGAATATCTCTAAGGAGGAGACTGTATGTGAATTTGAGAGGCATGGGTGTAATGATTTAGCCTACAGAGATAACAGCAAGTACTCACAGGAACTTAATGAAAATTATAAAGGAAATTTCAGGTTTACAAAATACGAATGCCATCCTTTTATTAGAAATATATTAATGTTTTAAAAGCTTGTGTAATATGTTCACCAGCCAGAGAAAGGCATGAGCAGAATTTTATGTCTTTTCTTTAAAAAAATGGATTGGATCAAAGGGAGTACTACCCTTCAAATTATTCATTCATTTTTGTTTTCAGAGAATTTGGTGATATTACATCAAACTTGTTAGAATCATTAATCATATAAGTATGTTCAACTGCAGTATTCTTTCACTTGAAGCTTTGCAATCTTATTAGGAAAAAAAATTAAAACAGAAGGACTATCTTTAATTTACAAGTAAATGGGGCTATGCAACCCCTCCAGAATCAGATAGGTACATTTAGAGAAAGAGAAATTTTGTTTTCTGGCCCCTTTCCCCAGGCAGTAAGTGGGCCTGGTTTGTGTGTAGTGAGAAGGTCGTATGGAGGCCACCTTTCCATGCGCAGCAGATGTACTGGCAAAGTGCCAACCTCAGAATGAAGCAACTCTTCACTTCCGTTGGCCTTAGACAAGTTATTCTTCTTGAACTAATTTGGAAATAAATAAAAATATAAGGTCCCTGTAATCCACTTTTGCTCAAAAACTTTGTTTCTTACCATAATTCGAGAAAAGTGAAAATATAAAGTCAGGACAGACATGTTTTGATGAATTTGCTGGTGGTGGGCTATCAATATAAAAATAACCATATTCTGGTGATTGGGATGTAAAAGGAACTAACTTCTTGCATATCCACAGTCTGCCATGATCACCGGAGCTGCGGAAGTAGAAAATCACACAGAAACAATGTATTTTGTTCTACTGGGATTTCCAACACGACCTGCCCTCCAGTTTGTCCTCTTCTCTGTTTTCCTGGCCATCTACCTGCTGACACTGCTAGAGAATCTTCTCATCGTGCTAGCCGTCCGCAGTGATAGGAAGCTGCACAAGCCCATGTACTTCTTCCTGAGCCACCTCTCATTCCTGGAGATGTGGTACGTCACAGTCATTAGTCCCAAGATGCTGGTAGACTTCCTCAGCCATGACAGGAGCATGTCCTTCAGTGGCTGCATGACTCAGCTGTATTTCTTTGTGACCTTTGTCTGCACGGAGTACATACTTCTCGCCACCATGGCTTTTGACCGCTATGTAGCCATTTGTAATCCACTACGCTATCCGGGCATCATGACCAACCAGCTCTGTGGCACACTGGCTGGGGGATGCTGGTTCTGCGGACTCGTGACTGCCATGATTAAGATGGTTTTCTTAGCCAGACTCCACTACTGTGGCACGCCTCATATCAATCACTACTTTTGTGATATCTCTCCACTCCTCAATGTCTCCTGTGACGATTCTTCACGGGCTGAGCTGGTGGACTTCTTCTTGGCCCTCCTGGTCATTGCTGTTCCCCTTTGTGTAGTGGTGGCATCTTATGCCACCATCCTTGCCGCTATACTCAAGATCCCTTCTGCTCAGGGTCGTCAAAAAGCATTCTCCACCTGTGCTTCTCACCTGACAGTCGTAATTCTCTTTTATTCCACAACCCTTTTCACTTACGCCCGTCCCAAGCTCATGTACGCCTACAATTCCAACAAAGTGGTATCTGTGCTCTACACTGTCATTGTTCCACTCTTAAATCCAATTATTTACTGTCTGAGGAACCGGGAAGTAAAAGGCGCTCTCAAAAAGATCATATTTTGTGAGAGAAGTGACCCTCACTAAGATGGGAATTTCACTAGTTAAAAAACATACAGAATCCCTTCAGCCTTGAGTAGGAAAATGATTACTGCACCCTTTGTGCCTGAGCCTCACCTTCATGTATCCAGCAACATCCAGTGTTTGTAACAGTACTCTTGTGTGTGTGTGTCTGTGTGTGCATACACATTATTTGTTTCCACTAAAAGGAATTGAGAGCCTTACATTAATAGTTCAGAAATGAGCAACACATTAAAATCAAAGCTGTAATAAGATATCACTTAATACTCACTAGAATTGTTATGATAATAAAGACAGATGATATCATTTCAGTGAATATGTGGAACAAGATAAACATTCATACACTACTAATGAGAATATGAAATTGTACTAACTCTTTGGAAAAGCCTAGAAATTTCTAGAAAGTGTAGAGTTTATCATATGATCCAACACATTTACTTCGTTGTTGTTGTTGTTTTCTTTTTCCTTTAAACTTTATTGGTACATTTTAGATATACATACCAATGACCTTCAGCATAGGCAATTTATACTATGCATTGATATATCTTGCTTCTTCCTTTTCTCCCATTCATTCCCCCTTCCTCGGTCCCTCTTCCAGTCCTTATTTACAAAAGATTTGCTTATATCATTTCTTCCCATTTTCTTTTTCTTTGCCCCTTTCTTCCTTTCTCCACTCTTCTCCCTTGTTCCCCTTTCCATTGGAACATTTTCTTCACATTTCCAAATATAAACTGTACATTTTGGTCCTTATTTACACTTTCACCAATGCATTTAATTCTGTTTACCCAAGGAGAATTTATACACACACACACACAAATTGTATACAACTATTCATAATATTCACAATAGCAAAGTGAAAACAGCCTGAACATCTATCAACACATGAATAAATACACAAAATGTGCTATAGCCATGTCAATATGATGCAACATAAATGAACCTTGAAAGTATGCTATGAGAAAACTCAAACTCAGATAGTGTATATTTATAAAAATATCCAAAATCAGATCTATAGAGTCAGAAAATGCATCATTTGTTGTCTAAGGCTAAGGGGAAAGCAAGGAGGATCATGGGAAGTGGCTGTTAATGAGTATGAGTTTCTGGAGGGAATGATAAAAACATTCTACAATTAGGGAAATTATTGATGATTATAGAATTTTGGAAATAATGAAAAATATTGAAATTGTACACTTAAAAATAATAAATTAGATGTGTAACCTTGGATAATTCTGTATCAGACCCTGGGAACTAATCACTCAGTACCTCTTCCCATGCTCTGTCAGATCCTTGGATGAGAGGACGTTTCATACAGGACTGAAAGGTACTTCTTAATTTAAAAAAGAAAAAAAAAGCTTAAATTTCTAACTTCAACAGAATAGTCTCTGGAGGCAATTTAATTGCTTTTTACATATGTTATTTAATTTTGAATGTCACAGCATTGATATGTGTTGTAGTTTATTGCTTTATACAAAATGACTTATTTAATATTTAGAGTAGTTGATAGCCAAGGATGTAGCTCAGTGGTACTCCCCCTGTCTGGCAAAGTCCTGATGCAGAAGAGAAAGACTTAGAGCTTTTGTCATAAAGGATACTGAATGGGTAAGTGATAATTAATATGAATTAAAGAATGTTGGACATTTGAGGCAGAAATTTTCCTAATGATGCTGATGGCATTCCATGTTGTAACTACTTACATAAGCTTGGAAAATTAATTTTTCTCCCTTACATTTAAGTTTCATTTTCTTGAATTCAAAATTTAAGCTAAATTCCACTTACCTCTGACCTTGTGAGCCAGCCCTTTAACCATATCATGGATCGTTTGAACTTTTCTTCAAATACTTTTATATAATAAAATACTGTTTTAAGAATGCTGTCTGAAAATTCTGGAAAGGCCAAGAGTTGAAAATTGTTACAGAAAACATTTCCACCATGCCATAAACTTTTCTGATGTCCTTTTGCAATAAGTTCCCCAGTCCTAAAAGAAGCCACTACAGCTGTCACTTTAGCTTTGCTTTTTAATGATAATTTTCTAAGTATAATCATATGATGTATACTTTTGTGTACTAGCCTATAATTATTTATCAGAATTTTTATGATTTTTGTAATTTCTTTACATATACCAGTTATATGGAATTACTGAATATGGTTCTATTGTATATCACCATTCTTTGCTATTCTTCAGCTAATGCATATTTTATTATCTGAAATTTTTTTACTTCATTTTTTCTTTTTTAATCTTGTTACAATCTTTTATAATTTTTTGACTTGTTCTAATGATATTCTTCAACGTTATTTCCTTTATCTTTTGTGTGTGAATTGGATACTATACATTTTAATAAAATCATCTCAACATTCTAATTTAAATTGATAATGGATTCATTTGAATCACATAAAAAATTCCATGCTACTCTTCAATTTTTATGGCATTAATATCTTACTTTGCCATAATTTTGAAATAGTTTTTAAATACCTCTCTCTTTTGAGATTTATACAAAAAAATCAGATAGATTTACCTGGAAATATTACAGTGTTACCATTCAGATCAGTGATGGTGAATCTTTCAGAGACAAGTGTCCAAATTACAACCCCAAATCCACTTATTTATCAAAGAATGCCACAATTGCACTGAAACCTGCATACTGAGCTTTTAGCTTGGAAAAAAAAAACTTAAGCATTAACAACTTTTATCTTAAAAGAAAAATAATAACACACAGGCCGTAGGTTCACAACCACTGGTTTACAATACTGACTATGGATTCACCAGTACACTTTTGTGTGTGTGTGGTGGGGGAGTTTATGGAGAATTGAACCACTGAACCTTAAAACCAGAGCTTTTATACTGAGATATGTCCCCAGCACTTTTTTTTTAATTTTGAGTGTGTTACCAAGTCACCAAATTGCCCAGACTCGTCTCAAATTTGCAGTCCTGGGTCAGCCACCCAGACTGCTGCAATTTTAAGCACATGTCCCCAAGCTTCGCTTTACCAGTACAGTTTTTACTGTCATATGTTTTATGTCATTCAGCACCTCTTTGTTTCAACTTGAAGAACTCAGTTTACCATTTCTTGCAAGGTATATCTTGTGGTAATGAAAATCTTTAACTATTTTTTTTCTGAGAAATGTCTTCATTTTTTTTCATTTCTGAAGGACAGCTTTACTGGGTCTAATGTTCTTGGTTGCAGATTATTTTTTTCATTTAGTACCTTAATTATATTATCCCGCTCCCTGCAGTTTGTACTTGAATAATTACCCTTGTGGTATTTCTTTGTGTGTGCTGAGTCTCCTTTTCTCTTGCTTTATTCAAGATTCTCCTTGTTGTTAACTAGTGAACATTTATTTTTATGCTTTAGAGTGTCCTCCTTTGGGTCAACCTTGTTAAGGGTACTTTCATTCATGAACTTTAATTGTATGCAGTATAACTGGAAAATACAATGAATGTTTAATTTAAAAATTATTAAAACACACAACTGATGTTAATTAAAACACACATTGATGTTAAACTTAGCTTAAATACTCTCCCTTTCCATGAGCACACTGATGGTACACTCTTGACACTTTCTGAAGTCCTTCTGAGAGTCCAGTCTCATGCGTGTATTTGTTATACCACTGTGGCTGCCTTTATGACTTCTCATGGTCATTTTCACTGTGGGGAAGAGCTGGAAGTCACACAGTGCCAGACCCAATGAATAAAGTAGATGAAGATGCAGTATAATGTTTGTACAAACATATCTTTCCATTGAGTGACATTGGGCAGCAGCATTTATCATCCTTGGATCATAAACACACTAGTAAAATAGGACGCCCAGGACTACTTCAGAGAGTGGTAAGATCAACAAGCGAAGTGTTGTTGAGGTGAGCAGGAGTACTTTGAGATGGATTAAAGGCAGTAAGTCTTTTGCTGTGATACATTTTTAAGAAGTTAAATATGATTTTGATTTTACCTTGCATTTTCATATTTCTCCCATGACTGCAGAAGTTTCCAGTCAGTATTTTTTTAAGTTTCTCTTGTCTCTTTTGAAATACTCAGAATTAATAAGTCAAATATTCTTACACTTTTTGTTGCCTCATGGACCCCTTGTTCATATTTTATTCTTTGTGTCTTTTTTTTTTTTTTGAGACAGGGTCTCGCTTTGTAGTTCAGGCTGACTCTGAGCTCACTATGTAGCCCAGGCCTCAAACTCAGCAATCTTCCTGCCTCTGCCTCCCGAGTGCTGGGATTACAGGCATGAGCCACCACCCCAGCACTGTGGTATGTGGCATTGATTGCTGGTGGGCGTGAGTCTCCACGCCCAGCATTGTATGTGTTTACCAGGGATCAAACTCAGGACCTTGCACTTGCAAGGCAGGCACCAGAACCACTGAGCCAACCCTCTGGCCCTTTGTGTCCTTTTTTGTTGTCCTTCCCCAATTATATAATTTCAAGTGAACTATCTTCAAGTTCAGCAAGTTTTTTTTTTATTTTGTTTTGTTTTGTTTTGTTTTTGGCATGACTCTGTTTTCAAAACTCTCTACTGAGTTTTCCTGTTCCATCATTGTATCCTTCAGCTCCAGGAATTTTGCCATATGTCATTTATTTTTACTAAACTTCTAATTTGTTCATGCTCTGTTTTCTGATATCTTTTGGTTGATATTTTGCACCTCATCCTCAGAGATAATTACTTTCAGCTTTCTTCAGGTGACTTACAGACCTCAACTTCTTTGTGTTTCATTACTGAAACTTCACTTGTGAGATTATTATTGCTATCATGGCATATGAAGAGTGACTCTATTTTATCATGTTTCTATTTTTCTTTCATTATTTCTAAGATTTTCTTTTAATATTAGTTTTCCATTAGTGGATTTGTGTGTGCTTCAAGGTGATTTTTGCTTTTATTCTGCTTGAGATGTGTGGATACTTGTGGATCTAGGGATTTACAGTGTTCCACTTATTGAAAAAAAGTCTGAGCAAATATTTTCTCAAATATCTTTTACTTTTTCTCCTTTCTTCTTCTGCGACCTAAACTTGTCAGTACTCTATTCATTATTTTCTCCTCTGCTTGCTGGATGTGCTGTATTTTGGGGTATTTCTAAAATTAGTTGATCTTGTCGTCAGAAGCACCTTGTGTTAGTTCTTTGTTTCTTAATTTAAATTTCTCAAAATTATGTTATGCAGATGGATTGGAATGAGTTAATGAATATAAGTAAGATGAAGAAAATTTGTTTTTTTTCTTGTGGTACTGGGGATTGAACTTGGTGATTTCTTTTATTTTCATAGCATAAACACTTTTCTGAGCCCTTGGAATTAATCTATTTTTTTCTAATATTTCCTTTCCCATTTTTTCTTAAGAGATTTTTTTCCCGGAAGATGTACAGATCATTACTCTTTCAAAGCCTGGATGGCATCCCTTTGCAAGTACCTAGTGTTTCCACTCTGCGTGGTAATCCCATCTCCTTAGTTTTACATCTTGAAAATAACCCCTTTGGGCTACCGATTTCAGACTCCTCAACTCTGTGAGACTGCCCAACAGATTTTGACTTCACTGTCTGCAAAAAAAGCAAAACAGAAAACTGAAAAATCTTAAATGCACAGCTTTTTAATACTGAAAAGCTGTAGTATGTCTTTATTTCATTCCATCATGGTCATATGTATTGTCTAATACTGATATTCTGTGAAATCATTAATATTAAAGTGGATAATACCAGCACATAATTGTTAGAATAACCAGGTGAAGTTCATCAAACTGACTTTCTGTTTCAATCTCTTACCAGATGCAGTTAAATACCAGGTAAGGTTAATCAAACTGATTTTTCTCTGTCTTAATCTCTTGGTCCCCAGCCTCACATTTGGTTTTTCTTTGGGACTAAAATTGAGATTCTACAGAGGCTATGACTGGGGTCACAATTATTTGCTTTGTACTCTGGACACTTCTGTGTCAATCGATATATGTGGGGATTCTTCCCTATGGGTTATTGTCTTATCCCTGTGGTTCAGTGTCTGGAAACTCTGGCTTTGTATATTTCCTCCAGTCTTTACTTTTTAAAGAAGATCATTTAGTTTCTGCTAATACATCTGGTAAAAAAAAAAAAGCAAAGTCCTTTTTCTTTATTTTACTGACATTAAGTCACTTAATGCCATCTAGAACACATATTTTTTGAATAATATAATTAGAGTTAAGTCAGAAAGGAAGCCACAGAAAGAGCATGGAATCATTCATTATAATGTACATAAATAGAACTGTCAGCAGCTCTTATTTAATGAAAGAAACCCCTCTCTTATACTTGTGTGAGAAATTCAGAATAGTAGATTCAATATTTTGAAAGCAGAGGAATTTTCTTCCACCTTTACACCTTCCATTACTGAATTCAAAAAACAGTTCATGAATAGTGAAGAAAGCCACATTTATTCATTTACTGAATTGCTTATTAGTAGGTCAACTTTTCTCCCCTTTATTTTCCAATATCTGTAGAATGGCTGGATTTTTCTATTTAAAAAAAAGTTTTTCACATCAAGAGGCAGTAAAAATGTCCCTGGGATCAGCTGCCTGGTGTTCTTTAAAATTTATTTCAGCTCTCTTAAATTTATTATTGGAAGGTAACTAGGCATCGATATAACCAGTCTGAAATTATACAATCTGAAAAAAATTCAAATGCATTGCCTTTCCATGTATGATCACAAAACATTAGAAACTCAAGCCCCGTTTCTCAAGACAAAAAAAAAAAAAGAAACTATAGGGAGAAAGAACAGAAGAAGCATTAATAAATATTGATAGTTGTAGTAACTACATAGTGCAAACACTTCCTAATTAAAAACAAATAAAACAGGAACAAAAACAATTTCCAAAGAAAATATTTGAGGATACTTACAAAAAGACCATTTCTACCACCATATGAGTGAAGAGAAATATCAAATAATCAATGATGGTACAAATATGTTTGTGATCACAATGAGGGAAAGAGAAAGTTTCAGCGACCCTTATTTCTTCTCTAAAGTACAATATGATATCATCAGAAGGCATTATGTTGGGGAATGAGGAGACAGAGGACCATGGGAGGACAGAGTAAGAAATTTTCATTTTAGAGAGAAGTGAAAACATGAACAATAGCTTCTCTAGAGAATAAAAGGTTAATTTTTCAGCCATGAAGATTTTTCCCTATGTGATGCTGTCATCCACTGGAGATTTTTTATCATTTTTTATTATGGAAAACTGATTTGTTAGATAAATTTATCCTGTAGCATTTGACTCCAAAAGTGCAATAATATATTGGATTTACTGCTGGCTTTTTAAGGGTGGAGTTCGCTGTACAGTTTTCATCTCCTTTTCTATTGCACAAATTAGCACAGAAAAAGAATAGGTGCCTCTAGCAAAATTCTGAAGCTAATAATCAGTGATAAGCTTGATATTCTGACTAAATAATGAGGAAAAATCATGGTCTGGTAAAGGGGAGATGTGAAAAAATGTTTAAGTTCCATGGGTAGAACTGAGAGTCTTCGCACTAAGCTGCATTCCTGAGATTTTAATTAATTTTTGAGACATAATCGCATGGAGTAGCTTAATTATCAGGATGGGCTTGAATTTGTGATCTCCCTATCTCAGCTTCCCAGAATGCTAGGAATACAGACTGTTCCACTAAACCCAACTGAGGGAAACTTTTTGTTAAGGAACAAACCATCTCTGGATCTGGGAAGTATCAATCTCCTTGTCTTTTCCTGTTTACTGAATTTTCCTGACAGCAGATTTTATTCTTTTCTGGTTAAAGTGAAGAAAAAGAAAAAGGGCATCTTGATCAATGAACTATAATCCATTAGAGTAGTTATCACTGAAGTAATTGTTATAGGCTATCACAAAATATCACAAAGTTGTAGTTCTACCACAAAAGTACAGTACATTATAAGAGGTTAGTGGTAGACCTTGTGACATTGACAGATAAGAAAATAATAACACTAGTCCCATTAGAAGGGAGTTTTCCAAGCACATCTACAGATTTCTGAATCCAGTTCATGAGGCCTTGTGAAATGGAGTTTCTAGAGATTCATCAACAAGAGATTTTATTTTTTGAAGTATCTAAGACAAAGATGAAAAGACCATATTACTTTCCCTCTCCCACCCAGCCAGTCCTGGGCTGCACTGGTCTTTAAGTGTAGTTCTGATCTCCTGCTCTGTGCTGTGACCCATGGCAGGGTCTAAGACTTAGAGACAGAGTTAAAGAGATAAAGATGCAAGGAGTCAGGCTGATGATGGATGCTAATGCAAGAGAACAACAAAGGCCCTGAACACCCAGAGGTGTTGATATTTATCTGTGAATCATAGTTAGACTAGGGAAAAGGGCTACCTGTGGTTATGATGGGAATCTTACTGATACATACAAAGCTTGTAAAGGAAAAGACAAAGCATCCCTCAGTTAGGAACCGAACAAAGTATCGTTTGTGGTTAATAATTAACTTTGTCTTTTCAGTAAAGAAGGTTTTAACTCTGGAGTCAGAATATGGGTGAGTCACACTGACGTTAGCACATAGGCTTGGGCTCTTTGCAGTCCGCACTGCGCACAGCCTGCTTTGAGCATAATCAGTAAGTCAGCCCCCACAATTCCCTCTGCCTCAGAGCATCAATGAGTACTGGAATGCGTGCAGCCACTGTTAATTTTATTTCTATATAACCAGATACTATTTATCATATAAACCTAGATTAAGAGAGAGAGGATGGCGCAACAAAAGAGACGAGTAGTAAACAGGATATTACAAATAAAAGGTGGAAAGACAAAATAAAATGTGGGAAAAAATGTGGGTGTTCTAGAACTATGGGCCCAAAACCACAAGAGAAATTTAACAAAAAAAATGCCAAACTGTACAAAATAAAAACAAATGAGAAAGTATGAACAACAGGTTTCATAATTATAGGACTGCTGATTTTCAACATTGAACTCTTTAGTCTAAGTAAGCTAAGGGGCAGAGAAAGCATTTGTGTGGCAGAGCTGGTGTAGAGATGAGATCAGACTTCACAGAATTAAAATTCATTGGTAGAATATGGGAGGTGATCAGACCTAATCATCATGTGACTCATTTTAATAATACTGTTGATTAACACAATACAAAGTATCCGAGGAAGAATCCACAGAAAGATAAAGCAGAATTCGAGCCATCTGTGAACTCTGCCTTAAAGAATGATTTTAGTCCCTTTATTGAAAACACAGTGAATTCCAACATAGCCAAAAAGAAGTGAAATCTTCAAATATTTTGATGGTTGTCAAGTTGGTGAAATATTAGATACATATTTAGAGATAACAGGAGCAAAGGGAGAGAGAGATGTTAACATAGAATTTTATAAATAAGATTTAGAGATGTTGAACACAGAAAAGTCCTACTCATCATCAGCCAAGCTTTGGGTGTTGTTTCTGAAGTAACAAAACAGTGGAAATGACTGACTTAGATGCTTTCCAACACTAGTAGTTCATGGTTAATAATAATTTGCCATCATATTGATTATTTTGTGAAGGGTCATACTAAAATTCTCCTAAACCATGTAAAAGTTGTGATCATTGAGCCTTATTTTTTACTAAATCAACATCCATGATATTTATTATACTTAAAAGATACTAAAATCATCCTTTAACTATCCAATGGATAATTACCCTTTAATTATCCATGCAAGCTGGAGAAGTATTTGACAGTTTTGTTTTGTTTTGAGACAGGGTCTCACTATTAGTTCGGGTTGGTTCAGGTTGGCCTTAACTCACAGTGTAGCTCAGGCTAGCCTCGAACTCCTGGCAATCCTCCTGCCTCTGCTTCCTGAGTTCTAGGATAACAGGCATGTGCCACCACACCAGCTAGAAAAGTATTTGAGACTGATAATTGATCTTCAATAAACCCAAGTTTAAAGTTGACCCCATAAAGCCCATCAAAATAATGCTATGGAACTCTATGGAACTTCGAGGCTTGGAAATGAAAAACAAAGGCATTATCAACATTGTAATTATTACTGTATCCTCAGAAAGGATGTGTCCCTAGATATGAAATGGTCTCATTTTATAGTTTTAGGGTAAAATCCTCCTCGGGTGATCATTTTCCGAATGGCCATCTGAACATCCTTGTTTCTGAGGCTATACACCATGGGGTTCAGCAATGGAGTCACAACAGTGTAGGTCACGGTCACTAGCCTGTCTTTGCTAGAGGAGAACTTTGTGGACGGCCGCAGATAGACGAAGGAGGCGCAGCCATAGTGGACAATGACCACAGTGAGATGGGAGGCACAAGTGGAGAAGGCTTTTCGCTTGCCTTCAGCTGATGGGATCCTCAGGATGGCTTGAACAATGAAGCCATAGGAGAAGCCGATGAAAGTCAGAGGGACCATAAGAGCTAGCACTCCACCGATGAAGATAACTAGCTGGTTGACGTAGGTGTCAGTACAGGCGAGTCGGATAACTGGTGAGATATCACAGAAGTAGTGGTTGATTTTGTTTGGTCCACAGAAAGGGAGTTCAAAGACTAAGAGGGAACCTAGCAGGGATAACAGAAAACCGATGCCAGCACAGGCAGCTGCCAGTTGTCCACACACCTGCCGGCGCATAAGGATGGGGTAGCGTAGTGGGTGGCAAATAGCCACGTAGCGGTCATAACCCATCACCCCCAGGAGCAGACAATTGGTGATGGCAAAACCGAGGAAGAAGAACATCTGTGTGGCACAGCTGGTGAATGAGATCGTTCGGGGCAGAGACAACAAATTGACGAGCATCTTGGGCAGGACGACCAAGGTGTAGCACGTCTCAGAGAGGGAGAGGATGCCTAGGAAGAAGTACATAGGTATGTGGAGACTGGGGTCCAGGCGGATGACAGTGACAATGGTGATGTTCCCGCTGAGGATAATCACATAGAGGCACAGAAAAAGGGCAAAGAGAAGGGGCTGGAGTTTTCCAAGACTGGAGAATCCCAACAACAGGAACTCGGTGACAGAAGAGAAATTAGAAGGGTTTACTTGATCCCAGAGATTAACCTACAGAGAACACAGACAAAATGAAAAAGAAAAAGAAAAGGAAGGGAGGAAGGAAGGAAGGAAGGAAGGAAGGAAAGGAAAATCACAGTGTACCCAGAAAAGCACAGGGAGTTCCATTATCAGAGAAGTGATAAGGAGTTTTTTGTTAGGTAGTAAGAAACTCCTCCTGGATTGTGCCATTTCATAGCATTGTTTCAAGACACTATACCTTTTATTTCTGGTGATCCACCTATATCTTTTTAGTGGCCTTTTACATTTTCTACATCAAATAGCCATGAGGGAGAAAAGGAGAATATTCTATGCAACAGACCAAGCTCTGCTTTTCATTACATATACAATCCTCTTTGACTTTTTTTATTCCTGTATAACATGACAATACGAATAGTAGCTCTCCTAGGAATTTTTTGAAGATGAAAACTTTTGCTGAGTATATGCATAGTGCAAATTTTAAATAAGCGCCACCTTTTGCCGCATATGCTGCTAAATTTCCAGCAAGTGGCTATTTCTGGAGTTTCCTTTTAGTTATGTTTTAAATGTATATCTGACTCTGACTGAGGTTTTATATTTTTGGTTAAGTCTTATCATTTTACTTTCAACAATCTACTAGACCAATATCCAAATCCTCTTCCTATCTGGGCTTGTTTCTTTTTCTTTTCTTTTCTTTTTTTTTTTGAGACAGGGTCTCCCTTTATAGTTCAGGCAGGCCCTGAGCTCACTATGTAGCCCAGGCAAGCCTGGAACTCAGCAATCCTCCTGCCTCTGCCTCCCGAGTGCTGGGATTACAGACGTGAGCCACCACCCCTGGCTGGGTTTGTTTCAAATGACAACAATATCAGGCTGACTTGATGGAACCCTTTTATCTAATCCCTGAACCCCTTTGACTCTCTTGATAGAGCGGATATGGATGGTCCTAGTGTACATGAAGCACCTGTGGAGATACCTAAAGTTGTCATAGTCTGGTTAGTCCCATGTTGTTTAGCAGTCTGCCAAGAAGAGGGAACTGGTTTAGATATCTGTGGAGACTACACAGTTTTAGCTGTAAAACAAAATAAATCTAAGCTCTCCGGCTGCTCTTCACTTCCATAGGAGCCAGTGTATCCCTTCATTTTATGTTCCCTGTATTTCCAGCAGAATTCACCATTCCACTGTGTCTACTTCACTTTGAGTGAGGGCAGCTCCTCCAGGGTCTCCTTACTAATGCCTGGGCAGATCCTTTTCCCTTTATCCAAGTAAATTAAATTTGAATTTAATAAATCCAGAAAAAGCCTCCAACACAGTATCCGAAGAAAGTGAAAACGCGGAAGTGAATGATACAATGACTCTCCCTTAGCGAACGTAGCTCAAGAAAACATCCGCCAGCCGAGTCCTCACGACCGACGCGCAGCTCTTCCCCCAGCTGCTGTACCCGAGGATTCCACTTGGGGGCCTCGCGTCCCAAAGAAGGCTTAGAGCAGAAGCATTTCGTGTGTCTCCTCCGGTGGGCCGTAATGATTGGCAGGCTAGTGGGTGGAACTGGCGTATTGTCTGAACAGTCATCAGTCCCCTAATTTATACAGTCCTTATTGTGTTCACTGATAAGTTAAATATTGATTGTCAATATCATTCAGTTTTTAAGTCTAGACCAGCCAGGTGCCATTCTTCTCAGGACTGATGTCAAATCGCCGTACCGTTTTCACGAAGTCCCCTCTCCTTCCCCAAAGTGCCTCAAAAAATGACATTTTTTCCCCCTGCAGGAAGATTATTTTCTGCACTTGCAGCCTTTGTGATTTTGCTCATCATTTTCCCTTTGCCTGGAAAATCTTTCTTCACTTTCAATCCATTCTTGATCACTCAATTAAAAATTGAATGCAACCCCATGTTACTCTGGTTTCCAAAGAAAAGAGTGCTATAAATTTCCTTTAAGTTACTTAGGAAAATTTTATTATATACTGGATACACCATGAAACATAGCCGCCTCTTCCCTATCACATACCAGAGTATAAATCTTTGGGGGCAGTTTTGTATCCCTCATAAAAATCTAAAACAAAATGACCACTTATTAGAAGGTGTTTGCTTAATTAATTTATTATACAATATTTGTAACTAAATACTGAATTAAAACTTCTTTAATAAGCATATGTTAAAGACATTATTTAAGCCCATGAGAAGGGTAGTGGCATTTTTTAATTTGAAAAAAGATATATGGGAACAGATGTCCAATCTGAAGCCTACTGGATCACACTGCATTGTTATAATCATACACCTACAGGATAATCCATCACACAATCAATTAGTTGCAAACAGGAAGCAGATCTAGTTCTTATTAATTCCCCAGCCAGCCCCCCCAAGGCTGTTCATAATATTTTACATATCAATCGATAAGGAACAAAGCAGATAGCCCAGGCTTGCCCTTGAGAAAGTCAATTTATTTACCTCCTCAGTTTCCATCTTTGAAATTTATGCAGCAAATTATTCGTCCGCAGAATGTCAGGGTAGCTATGTTTTAAAAAGAGCTAGTTAGGAAAGACAGCTTGGTTAGATAGTTCTTTCTTCTCTTCTATTGTCAGATTTTTCTAATGTACCTTTGTCACCAGATGGTACAACTATGTGATATAAATGCATTAAGTGTTAAGAGCCCTTTACTTATAGAGAGTTATGGCTATCCATCTTTTCTTTTTAAGTTAGTCAGGGACCATTTTCTAAAGGTTTCACCCTTTCAGAACTGATGGACATGGACTTAACACCACCAGATCTGGAGACTGTATTTTACAGCACTTGACAAAAGCCCTCCTTGTGCCTATTACAGCTTGGTTTGTGATACCTTATCTTTCCCTAACCCCTGTTCTGTCTTGCACACATACACACACACACACACACACACACACCATTAAAAAAACTAATAACCAGGGTCTGGAGATTTAGCTCAGTGGCTCCTGTGCCTGCCTAGCAGGCACAAGGTCTCTGGTTCAATTCCCAGTAACCACATACCACAGTACCAGGTGTGGTGACTCACGCCCACCAGCAATCAGTACAGCAATCAGCACCACACACCACAGTGCCAGGCATGATGGCTCATGCCTATAATCCCAGCACTCAGGAGCAGAGGCAGGAGGATTGCTGAGTTTGAGGTCTGCCTGGGCTACATAGTGAGTTCAGGGCCAGCCTGAACTACAAAACGAGACCCTGTCTCAAAAAAAAAAACTAATAACTATAAAATACTAATAAAAACAATTTTCTCATAGATGCTGTCTTTCCTGACCTACTCTTTCACCATCACCAGTTAACTACATAGGCAGACCAATTACCCTCTCTCTCTCTCAGACCCAATTACCCTCTCTCTTTCTGGTGAGAAAATTAGAGTATTTCTAAAATTATTGCTGGAGACTGACACCTCTTTAAATGAACATCCAAGTACTAGCTTTATTCAATTTTTCTATGTTCCCTGGCTGAATCCAACAAAATCTACTATTATCATAACTATTTGTATTTTGAAGACTCTATTCCGCTCTTTCCTACACTGCTATGTCAATGCCCAGTGCTGTATTCTTACCTTTTCTGCTGAGAATCCTGAGAATTATCCCCCAAAGCATCACTGAAAATCTTTTCTTTTTTTTTTTTGGTCTTGCATCGATTATGCCTTCAATATGTTGGTTTATAGTCATACTTATCAAAACTCCAGGGAGCCATTATTGCAACAGTATTTTTGG
The DNA here is from genome assembly GCA_004025085.1 of Thryonomys swinderianus. Classification (NCBI taxonomy): domain Eukaryota; kingdom Metazoa; phylum Chordata; class Mammalia; order Rodentia; family Thryonomyidae; genus Thryonomys; species Thryonomys swinderianus. The sequence continues at coordinate 20,878 of PVIC010013565.1, forward strand.
ACTAAGTCCATCTTTGTCAATAAGCAAAGGGAACGTGTGATTCCAGATCTCACAGGTCCAGTAGGGAAAAGAGGAAAAGGATAAAAGAAAATAAAATTGACGTTGGTCATTAGTTGGTTTTCATTCCAAGTTTCCCCGAGGGCTCATTACATGCTAAAGGCTGTTGAAAATGAAGGGGAGGAGAGTGAACATTAAACGTCCCTATTACAGGAGTTAATGGAAGGTAGTCTTGGCTGAGCTCTTTCCCATCAGGGACAAACCTTGCTTCTTCCTCGTGTTTCACCAGAACCAATAAAGCCTGGCTTCATCATGGGCAATGAAGGAATAAAACTCTTCTTTTTTTTTTTTTTTTTAAGCCTAGGTTCATCAGATTCAGGTGCTGGAGCAAGAAAAGGTGAATGGGAGGTTCTCACAAGGAAGGGGACAGAGTTAGGTTTTCTCTGAGAAAGATCTTGAAGGAATACAGCTCAGATGTGGAGATGGAGAGGACGCTGCAGGGTGTCCAAGGGCAGGCTGTAGAGATGGTAACCTGCTTTTCCCTACCCCTCTGGCAATATAAAGCTCTCTCTCAGGGATGGGAAAGAGGAGCGAACACTGAGGCTAAGCCCTCCTGGAGAGCTCGGGTAGCTCTCTTAATTACCCTCTCTCTCCCCGCAGCTCATTGACAGTCTGATTCAAGACAGCTGAGAGGGGCTGTGTATCTGGCGAAAGACCAGTTGGTGCCTGTTTACCGTTGTGTAGTGGTGGTGTTCCCCTACCTTGGATTTGACATAGGGTTAAAAGTCAAGTTCTCTATTGCTGGATTCAGGCAACACAGTTTCTAGACCTTCAAATCTCTTAGAAATTTTTGCTCATCGTCTCTCATGAGATAGTATGGGAAAAATCTACGTTCTCTGCTCCCCATGCTACTCTCCATCCACGGGGATGGCAGAGGGAATGGAAGGCCCTCAGCAACAGTCTTTTCCACTTCTGTGGCTCCCGGCAGAAACGTCCCTGTGAGCAGCTCCCAGCAGCTGCTCTCTGAGCAACAAAAACTTCCAAACGACACACTTCCTGACTCAATCTTTTTCTTCCAGTAGCACCAACAATTGTCACAGACCAAACAAGCTACTGCTGTATCCAGTAATCTTCAAATGTTCACAACCGTGCCTTCTTTTTTAAAAACTGAATTCTTTATTGGTGCATTTTATGTGCAGCTTACACTCACGCTCAATATTGGGGAATTTGTACCAGTATATGACAGAAGTTAATTCTCATTTTTACCCATATCCCTACCCACCCACACCTCCCCACCCCCTATATATATGCTATTTCTTTTTCTTTCTAAATCACATTTATTTTTCCCCCTCATTACTTTCCCCTACCATTTTCCCTCTGAATATTTCCTGTTTTATAAGATCTATCATACATTCTAGAACTCTTTTACATCTACAGGTTCTCATACCAGAGAAAAGATACAGTATTTACATATCTGCGATCTATTTATTTCACTTATTAGTGTGTCCTCAAGGTGTGTCCATTTGCACATAGATGATTCAAACTTGTCATTCTTTATGGCAGAGTAATACTCCATTTTATTTTTTAAAAATCTTCTTTATCCAGTCTCCAGCTGATGGCCATCTGGGTTGTTTCCAAGATTGGGCTGTCACAAATTGAGCTGCTATAAACACAGATGTACATATGTCTTTATAATATGATTCTTTTAATTCCTTTGAGTACATTCCTAGCAGGGTCAAATGGGACCTCTAATCCTAGTTTTCTGAGGATTCTCCACACTGATCTCCACAATGATTGTACCAGTCTATGATCCCACCAATAGTGGAGAAGGGTTCCTTTCTCCCCGCAGCCTCTCCAGCATTTATGGCTGACTGATTTCACAATAACAGCCATTCTTTTTGGAGTGAGATGAAATCTCAGTGATGTTTTCATCTGCATATCTTTAATGACCAGTGATGTTGAACATTTCTTCATATGCTCCTTGGCTGCTTTTACTTCAGCCTCTGAGAAGTGCCTGCTCATTTCAGATGCCCATTTTTGAATTGGGTCTTTAAACTTGGCTGAACTGGTTTAAGTTCTTTATATATTCTAGATAGTAGTCCTTTGTCTAACAAATAGTAAAGATTTTTTTTCACATGTTGCTGGTTGCTGTTTAGTGGTGACAGTGGTTTCTTTTGTTGTGCAAAAGCTTTTGAGTAGGATGAGATCCCATTTATTGATTCTTTGTGCTAGTTCTCATGCTATAGAGGTTTTGTTCATAAAGTCTCTGCCTAAGCCAATGTCTCCAAGAGTTTTACCTAACCTGCTTTGCAGCAGGTTTATTGTTTCTGTTTTAATGTTTAAGTCTTGAATCCACTGTGATTTTAGTTTAAAACAAGGTAGAAGAGATAGGTCTAGGTTTAGTTTTTGGCAGGTTAAAAGCCCAGTTTTTCCAACACCATTTGTTAAAAAGGCTGTCTTTCCTCCATTGAGGATGTTTGGCTCCTTCGTCAGAGATAAGGTGGCTTACTGTATCTGGAGTTGTTTCTGGATGTTCTAATCTATTCCACTGGTCCTCAGGTCCTGTGCCCAGGGTGGTGGCCTGCTGGCTGGCCCCTATTTCACACCAGAGCTGCGCAGATCAGGCAAGTGGCACACAGGGGAGTTCACAACCATGCTTTCTAACAGCAGCTTCATTTGTGGGCTTTGTGGTCAACCTGTCTTCTTGGATAAACATGTCTCCACAAGATATTGACCATCTCCAGACTTGTTGCTCCATAACTCTTTAAGGCAGAGTTCAGATTTACAGAATTTGTGACATAATTGTTGGGACTCAGATTTTCCAGTAAATATTATAAGACAGTGATTCTAATTTCATACTCTGTAGTCTTTAGGATTCTGTGAAATAAACTGTCACAAGAATCTTTAGATTGCTTTTCTCTCCACCTTTAGAAGGAACATATCGGCAGTATTTCATTATATTAAGGGCAAAAAAATAGTAAATGAACAAACAAAATGCTGTATATCGAAGATAAAATTAAAAATCTTTATAAAATACAGGATCTTAAGGGAGTTTAAATTTTAATGCAAAATATCAGAAAACATTCTTGAGCTGAAATGTAAATGCATGTATTAAATAAATGAACACAGCTGGTATGGGATACATAGGCCTCCGTGTGACTGTGTAATTGTGTAACATGAAACCTGATAAGATGTGATGGTGCTTTGAGTTGTGATGTTGACCTTCTCCCCCTAGTGGACTGAGACTCAGATGTCAACTCACACTGTCAGGTTTTCATGCTCTCCAGGTTAGTGCTTATGGTTGTTCTTGGGATCCATGACTACCTGAGCTAATTCTTCATAATCTCTGTCCACCTGTCTGTACGTCTTTGTGTCTCTCTCTGTCTCTGTCTGTCTGCCTCAAAGTATATTGAGAAAATACCTCTACAGGTTCCCATTTACCAGGCTAAAGACCAGATCTGATCGGTGGCCTATTGGAGCCAGGTTGTTGGCAGGCAAAACCTCATCTGTATTTAGGGGCTCTCTACATAGCTCTGGTTTTACTTCCTGTGCCACATCAGTGGCTGTGTGAGATTCTCATAGGAATGTGAACCCAACTGTGAACCATGCACATGAGGAATATAACTGGGTAGTCCTTATGATAATCTAACATGATAAGGGTAAGTGTAATAAGAATAGATGTAGAGTGCACAATAAATGCAAAACACTTCAACCATCCTGATACCATCCCCTTTACCGACTCCTCCATGGAAAACTTGTCTTCCGGGAGACCAATCCATGGTGCCAAAAGGTTTGAGGACATTTGGATACCTTTATTTTCCAAATGAAAGTAGCATGCTATGATCTAACATAAGGAAAGCAAATTTATTGGTCTAAAATTTTTAGAAGTTCCAGAGAGATGTGATTAGATATGGCATAATTCAGGGTCTTGGATTATCTCATCATGCTTAATTCAAGTCACAGATAAACCTGTGAGAAAATGCCTCTTAAGTTACCTTTTTTTCTTAATGTATAATGTGTCACAATTTATGTTTCATTTATGATTGTATTTCTCTACCCGACTGTGTCTTTGACAGGAAGATCATTTTCATGTTTTGCTAAATGGTTTAACTGTCTTAGAATATGACCTGATACATATTAAATGTTGAATGTATTTTCTCCAATTCATTGACTTAGCTTTATTATGAGCTAATTTGTTCTTCATAAGCTGACTTTATCTAAATCACAGAAAAAAATGGCGATAAAATCTGTAACACACAGTCTTAATCATGTGACTCAAAAGGCTGAAAAATTCTTCATCTTATGCCCCTACAAATTACATTTAATCAAGATTCTTTCTGTAGATGGGAGTTGTAATAATGTGTAACTGATTTTACAGGCTTTTTTCTCCAGTCCTATGGCAAGGAATGGAGGAAGCATATTTAGTCATCTCGCAGAAGTATTTGAAATTATTTCTAGATGAATTGCTTTGTAACAAAAAAAATTTAAAAATGAAAATTCAGTGAAGAAATAGGATTCAGTACAGAAATAGGTAATGAAATCCGCTAAGTATGCATCAAAGCATGGACTGGTGAAACTACTGTGGAAATTCCTCAACAAACTAAGATTATAGGTTCCATTTGACTGTTACTTCCCTTCTAGGTATATACATGAAGAGTTAAATGATTTGTATCACAGTGACATATGTGCACCCATGTTTATAGCAGCACAGTTTGTAATAGCTAAATCTTGGAAAGATCCCAAAGCCCATCAACTGGTGAATGGGTAAAGAAGATGTGTTTTTTAAAAATGGAGTCATATGTAGTTATAAAGAAAAACTTGAGACATGTATAAATGAATGCACCTTGAGGCCATACTCATAAGTGAAATAAATATGACAGATGTGTAAACACAATATCGTTTCTCTAGTGTGAGAAACTAAAGCTGTAAATGAGGACCAGAATTTATGATAGGTACTGTGAGATAGGAAGAAAATTTTCAAAGGGGAAGAGGAACTAGAGAGGGGTGCAGGGGAAAATAAAGATGGGAAAGAAAAAATTTGATGGAAAAAGTGAAAACAAAGTTTATGTAAAGAGGGGTGGAGGGGTTGAAGGGAAGGTAGAGGAATGGGAAATAAGGAATCAAGATGCTTCATGTACAGGTACAAATTCTCAATGTTAAGTGAGATCGTAATGTACACCTAAAATGTACCAAGAAACTCAATGAAGAAAAAAAATCAGTGAAACATAATAGACGATGAGAAACAATCCTAGGCAATTCAAGTATATGATTTTAGACAAGAAGCAAAAAAAAAATACGCTGGAGGAAGCACAGCCTCTTTAACAAATGGTGTTGAGAAAACTGCTCACACACATGCAAAACATTGAATCTAGGCCCCCATCATCCTGTATGCGGAAGTTCAGAGGCTCCAATGTACAGCTGCGTACTTCACGAATACAACACAAGAGGGCGCCCCACAACCACAGAAGTAGGATTCTGTCATGGACCAAGATCACCTTCAGAAGGGTACCGGAAAACCAATGCCTAAGATCCTACTCACATTCCATACAAAGTTATGAGAGAAACATACCCGTAGAGCATCTCTATAGAAAATGACTGTGCTTGAGTAGTGGAAACCTAGAGGCTCTGCCCAAATCTTTCTCCAAATAAGAACACGTGGGCATAGTTTACAGTACCCATCTCAGAAAACAGACTTCAGCTATCAGCCTACTCAGGTGTTCAGTCAAATACACCAACACCTTGTTCAAAGTAGCAACCTTTCTTGGAGAAGGTCACACCCACTTCACGGTGGATTCAGGTTGATAAAACCTAGATTTGAAGGCAAAACTCAGGAGACCCCTGAGTGATCATTCTAGCTATAGAGCTCTGTCTTGGGTCAGCTGAAGCCGCCACTAGGAAATCACTGAACTTGACATCTCTCTACCAAACGAACCCTCCTCTGTCAGGTGCATGTATCATATTGCAGCATTTACAGGCCAATCTCTCCTGGCATGTGCGTCCCACAGGGCACAGCATGCAGGAGCTCAAAAGAAGTGCACACGAAGTAGGCAAGAACTCCAACTAAATATTGCAAACTGGGCTAAAAGAAATCAAAATGATAGGAAACACAATCTAACAATAGTAAACATCAGAATTTAAAATAATTCAATTATGAGCAATTGGAGGAAGAAATGTTTTGAAAATCAGGGTTAAGGAGCAGTTGGAAATGAGAAAAAAGTAATATCATAAATGAAGCCTGAACAGGGAGGAGAAAGAGAAGGAATGAGCCTGGAAGATACAACCAACACAGAAAAAGGAAATGAAAGAAAGAAAGAAAGAAAGAAAGAAAGAAAGAAAGAAAGAAAGAAAGAAAGAAAGAAAGAAAGAAAGAAAGAAAGAGAGAGAGAGAGAGAGAGAGAGAGAGAGAGAGAGAAAGAAAGAAAGAAAGAAAGAAAGAAAGAAAGAAAGAGAAAGAAAGAAAGAAAGAAAGAAAGAAAGAAAGAAAAGAAAAGAAAACAATGTTAGAGAACATATTCTCTATAATTCTTTTGTGATGTTGGAAACCATGCAAATATTAATGTATGATACCAAAAGCCAAGAAAACCACTTCTCTTGGAGAACAGGGTATTAAGAAATGAATCATTAACAATATTCTGTTTTTCACCTCTTTGTGATTAATTTAGTTATGATTCATTGATATCCCAACCATGACTTTATGCTTTTCAGTGTTTTACTGGAAAAAAGTACACCATGCTATGGCAGAATCCTTCACAGATGCTATTTTATATGAAGATATTATGATTTTATAATCAGAATTTTTGAGACTTCACCAGAAAATATTTTTCTTTTTTATGTAGACCTCTGTGTAATATGTTCACAAGTCATTAATACTTAGTAACCCTTAGTTGTTCATATAGGTATGTGAGGATGTATGTGTTCATATGCATATGTATGTATATGTACATATATGTACGAGTAGGTCCGTATCTTCCAGATCCTAGCACTAGAAAGCTAGCTTGGGAGCTCCCCGTGCATGGGAAGCGCTTGGGTACTAGAGAGCTCCCTGTAAAAGCGTCTCACGAAACCCTGTTCTCCGTTCCCTTGGGAAGCCCCTGCCGCCCATCAGTTCCGCGGAGAGCGGTCCTCTGGCTTCCTAGCCGCCCGGGCCTGGCAGTCAGGGCGCGGCCGAGTGTGGGAACGACGACGATCCTCCAAGCCCGGCGCCACACGCAACCCTCAGCTTTGAGCTCAGCTCCTTCCACCCGCCTTGGTTCCCCTTGTGCACCTCCAGCACAGACGTCTCTGGTTTAACTGCCCTGACAGGAAACTCCCAGCGTGATCTGGGCCTAGAAAAAATAGAGACCGATGCCCCTCCGGGGAAAGTCTGCGGCCCGTGGCCCACCTGTGCACTCTCACGGCTGGGGGACGGGCTGGGTACAGAGACTACGCTGTGAATGGGAAGCAATTTGTGTAGCATTTGCTATTTCTGAAACGCACAGACACCGAATTAGCAGGCGATTCTTTTGGAACAGAGTACACAGTAACTCAGATTCTTCATATGTCTGCTAATCCTTTTTTTTTTTTTTTTGCTTTTAGTGCAGTTTTATTTGACAGATAAAATTGTAGACATTTATCAGACACAGCGTTTTGATGTAGATACACAATGTGAGCTGATTGGCCCTAACAAGGCCATCATCCTACGCCGGTATCAATTTGTGATGAGAAGACTCAGCATCCACTGTCCCAGCGCTCTGCCAGCCAGGTTTTATCATAGTTCCTCAGAGTGAGGTAAACTGGGATCCTCACTCAGGCACCGAACCAATCGGGGTGACCCAGTTGTAGGAAAAATACGCAGATGTACTTGTGCGTTGTGAAGTAGGTTACAGCCGTTTGTTCTGTTCCGGGTGCACAGGTGTTTCTTTTGAACCTTTTTTTCTTTGTACTTAGAACCTGTGGATCGTTTCTTTTCTTCTTCATAATAGTCTTGTTGTCTCCGTGGCCCTCCTCGCTGGCGAAACTCTTGGGTGCTGTTGTTCTCATGTCACGCTATCATTTTAGTGTGCTTATAGGTCAAGTATATATATAAAACATTAAGGGCTGGGGATTTAGATCAAGTGGTACCGTGTCAACCTTGGATGCACAAGGCCCAAGTTCAATCCCTGGTACTGAAAAAATAAAAAGTATATTCTATATAGTATATTAGAATAGTATATATTGTATATTATATATATTGTGTATTATACTATCCTATATATTATAATATATATGCTAAATCTAGAGAATTTCTATTTACCATGTATAAAGAAGGCCCCATAAAAATTCATGAATCAATATTGCTATAATATAATGAAAAGCACACAAATGTACTAAAGTACATGTGACAAAATACACAATGAAAATTTAAGTTTAAAATATTACAGTAAGAGACACTATTCACGCTATTAATCTCCCCTTCACTTGCAAGACACGTGTCCTTTTGTTCTTGCCACTGTCTGAAATAGTTCCAGTTCTTTGTGTCATTACGAGGGTGATCAAAAATGCAGTGAACGTCCCGGCTGAGCACCACTGACCTAAAGGCGTGCTCATAAGAACGCAATGATGCAGGCCGGAGATTTAGCTCAGTGGTTCCGGCGCCTGCCTCGCAAGCGCAAGGTCCTGAGTTCAATCCCGGTAACCACATAGAATGCTGGGCGTGGTGACTCACGCCCACCAGCCATCAATACCGCATACCACAGTGCCGGGTGTGGTGGCTCACGCCTGTCATCCCAGCACTCGGGAGGCAGAGGCAGGAGGATAGCTGAGTTCACGGCGGCTTGCCTGGGCACCATAGTGAGCTCAGGGCCAGCCTGAACTACAAAGCGAGACCCTGTCTCTAATTAATTAATTAATTAATTAATTAATTTTAAAAAGAACGCGATGATGCGTCCTCTTCCGCCTTGTTCCCTGTGTCTGGCACTGACTCATGGCTCTTTCCCACAGTCAAAAGACCATGAAAAGTAGATATTCTGATTCAGTTCAGGACATGGAGGTGGCCATGAGAGCATGACTAAAGATGCCCAGAGATTTGCAGGATTGCTCTGGGAAGTGCCAGGAATGGTGGGATAAAGAAAGCAGGAGTGTTTTGCAAGGAATTAATGACAAGGTGTGCTATGTTGCAGTCATTTTAAAATTAAACATTTGACATATTTTTGATCACACTACATTGAACCCCCAAATGTGTTATTTAATATTGAAAAATAGACTTCATAACAGCACTCAGCACTACTTGAAATTAGTAAAATGTCCATAAACCTCAGTGTCTAATGGAGTAAAATGATTCAGCACTACAAGACCAAGGCAGGTCACGGACACGCAAAATGAGTGGTCATATGGGATAACTAAAAGAGTTTAATTAAATTAAACTGATAAAACTAAAGATGACATCTCCACCACACATTTGAAAGTTTTCCCCCATGCATAATTCAGAAGAAAACAATAATAAAATGCAATTACTCATAAAAATAGGACTATGTCAATCATCCACACATATGAAGGTTTTCTTCCATGCGTAATTCAGAAGAAAACAATAATAAAATGCAATTAATCATAGAAATAGGACTACATCAATCATGTTGGCTCATTAACACAAAAACTGGAGAAAAACAGCAGAAATTATTGAAATACTAGAACGAGCCATAAAAATTAAACATTGTCTTCTTTAAAAAAGCATTTAGTTAATAAATGAATATTGCAACTATATTTGCAGTAAAAAAGGACAGGACAAAATAATTGAGGTGACCAACAATAAGTTTAGAGACTTGTGCCAAGAATGTATTAATTGTTTAGCTAGTAAAGAACAATAACTAAAATGTTTTCATCTAAGCCCTGAAGAAATGAAATAAAAATGGAAACAGATGCAATATATTTTTAACCTAAAATTTATTTATGATCTCTTACACTTTCATTTGAAAAATCTAACACTGACAAGGGAGTATACAGTTCTACTGGACCTGAAAAAGAAAGTCATGTGGGAAATACTAACTTCAGCTTTATTTATGATCCTCTGAAAAGCACGTTGGTGAGCTACAGCAGCCTATCCAGGGGGCTAGACCCCAAATCAAGTGAGGTGGGCGAAGACCAGGTCACAAAAGTAAAATAAGTTCACATTATCATCATAACTGTCCCAAAGACTGTGAACCTGCACTCACTCTATGATATGAATTGGAACCTATGAAAATCTCAGAGGCAGACATAAAATGGAATTAGGGAGAAGAGTAAGAGCTGAATACAGTAGGGATATGCATTTTGTGGAATCATTAATGCTCACCCAGAGGAAGCTGGTTTCACTCAGATGTACCAGTGAAGGAATTTTCTAGCAAAGTAGTATTGTATGACCCCTACAGCCCATCTCTCTTTAATGTTATAGTTTGGTGATAAATTTGAAACTAAGTAGTTCCTTCCTTTTCATAAATTCAGAGTGGAAGTCACTCTCTTTGTCTAAGATGTGACAGGATGCTTGATCATCTTTCCCATTCATTTATGCAACACACTTTGTATGTTATATAGGAAGTGACTCAATGAAGTGATAAGAAAATATAGCATGAGGACTTTTGTAGAGATTCTTCATGAAATGTACTCCTACCAGCAGTTAATAGAGCCTTCTTTAATATTAATGTTATAATCTACTCTGCTTTATGTTTACAAATTTATATCATCTATTAGATACAAAACTGCTGCAAAGTTGTAAAGGAAAATTTTAATATTCTTATTTTCTGTACGTTAAAATTGAGATACAGAGAAAAATTATGCTTTAAATCATGACTTAATCAAAATCCAGTAATTTTGTTTTGTTTTGAATCAGAGTCTCACTATATAGTTCAGGCCAGCCTTGAATTCATGATGTAGGCTGGCCTTGAACTTACAATGATTTGCCCCCCTCAGCTTCCCTCTGAGTTCTGAGACTACAATAATGGACCACCACACCTAGCAAATTCTTAAATTATTGCATAACATTGTTCCCTGGCATGGTATTGTATTAGGTCAAAACCATGACCATACTGGAGACCTCATTTTAAGCTCAACATCAGCTATTTGTGATAAAGAGTACAGTAACAGACATCAGACAGACAAAACAAATGTAAGTAATGAGTTATCTAGAGCATTTTGAGTACTATGAATATAGAGAAAGGAGAGAAGAAATAGCCTTTATCACACAAACCTTATAATGTTTTCTATAATGCTTAGAGCAAAGTATTACAATCCCTGATTTACACAGAAAACATTAAGTCCTGAAATGTTAAACAATTTACCCAAGGCCAGACAAACAGATAGACTATATGCCCCATTGATTTAAATAATCTCTGACACAGCTTAAATCTGTAAGTACTGTGGAAAAGTGTTGAGACTATAAAGTCTTAAAAGAAGACCCAGTCTTGCCAATCACTTTCCGAATGGCCAACTGAACATCTTTGTTCCTGAGGCTGTAGACCATGGGGTTCAATAGTGGGGTGATGATGGTATAGGTCACTGTCACCAGCCTGTCTTTGCCTGATGTATATTGGGTTGAGGGTCTCAGGTAGACAAAGGAGGCACAGCCATAATGGACAATGACCACAATGAGATGGGAAGCACAGGTGGAGAAGGCTTTTCTCTTCCCTTCAACTGATGGGATCTTCATGATGGTGTGAACAATGAAGCCATAAGATATGCAAATGAAGAGCCAGGGTACAACAAGCACAAGAACACCGCATATGAAGATGACCAGTTCATTGATGTAGGTTTCAGCACAGGCCAGGCGGATGACGGGAGAAATATCACAGAAGTAGTGATTGACTTTGTTGGAGCCACAGAAAGGGAGGCTGAAGACCAGAGTTGTTCCCACCAGAGATATGAGGAAGCCACAAACAATGCATGTTGCGGCCAGCTGGCCACAGACTCTCCAGCTCATAAGGATGGGGTAATGCAAAGGCTGGCAGATGGCAGCGTAGCGATCATACCCCATTACTCCCAGAAGCAGACAATTGGTGACCGCAAAACCAAGGAAGAAGAACATCTGCGTGGCACAACTCGTGAAGGAGAGTGTCCTCAGTACAGAGAGCAGGTTGATGAGCATTTTGGGCAGGATGACGATTGTATAGAAGATCTCAGAAGTGGAGAGAACGCCTAAAAAGAAGTACATAGGTGTGTGCAGGCTGCTGTCCAGACGAATGACGGAGATGATTGTGAGGTTTCCACTCAAAATGATCAGGTAGAGGGTGAGAAAGACCAAAAAGAGCACGAGTTGCAATTCTCCAAGGCTGGAAAAACCCAGCAGCAGGAACTCAGTGACAAAAGAGGAATTAGCCATGCAGAGCTGATCCCATGAAACGAAGCCAGAATGATCAGGTCCGGAGACGTTGAAACTAAGAAATTGGAGATTTACTCTCATAAATTAGCTATGCTAGTCTTGTGCAAATAAGCAAAGACAGACATAAGAGAGAGAAGAAGGAAGTTATTCTAAACAGAAATTATTCTAAACTGATATGCACTCAGACTGCTCTTTTTCCAACTCTGGTTTTAGTAGTGAACCTGGAAACAAGAGTTTATGTGAAAATACATTGCCACTGGCTCAAATAAATCTATCAGCCTTATGTGCAACCCCCAGTTGATTTTTCTAGTGCTCAAATCCTTTATCCATGGTTAATCATCATTTTGACACTTTATTCTAGTTACTTATATATGCAATATAACCAACATCTGAGGATTCACTCTCCATATACACATCTCCTTCTAACACATTGTTCCTCTAGAAAAACGCCCATTGATCTTTGTATTTTGGATCCTTAAAGAACATAGTTCCCTTTCACAATTAAGTTCTACCCCATTTCCAAGTAGTTGTCCATTAAAATCAATTTGCTCTAAACTACAGCTGGTTTTTTAGAACTGGCCTTATTATTTCTCCACAAACTCTTATCAGATGTTACATCTGATTTCTCTTTAGAGAAAACACATAGCTAGAATAATCAGTATCTCGTCAACGTCCATCTATTGTCTCATTTTGTTAAGTGCTTTACCTATGGGATTCTTGACCCGGGGGTCAATAAACTGTGATCCTCAGCACTTATCTGTGAATCCATGAATAAGGAAGCTCCAATACAGTACCTAGACTAAGGCCTCTGATACACTTATTACTGTTGCTGCTAGATTTCATATAGTTTAAAAAGAATATTCTTATCCCCACCTACCTCCTCCTCAAATGTACAATATTCCTTTACCTGGATTATAAATCTAAATAAAATATCATAATACTTTTATCCAATCTGTAATTTCTAAAAAAAAAAAAAAACTTAAACTCACTACTTTTTCATCCCTCACCTACAACCTTTTTTTCTGAATTCTAGAAAATTCTAGGATTTTTCTAGGATTATCTCCTTGCTTTGTGTAAGAAATCAAATCTTACCTGTACTATACAACTGACTCCCTTGATGATCTCTTCTCACTCTGAATCATCTTCCTCAAAAGAGGATGAAATTCTGTCACAGTAAAAAACTAAATGAAGCTCAGTTGTCTATAAAACATTCTAGATCCTGTGTACTTCCCCCAAATGTACCTTTCTCTGAATACTGAACTAGTTTTTATTCCTTTCCATATATTGATTCGCTCCCTTTTCAGAATTTAAAAATTCTGACCAGTTGTGTCATTTTTTGTACTACTTGCAACATTTGGTAATACTCTATGCTTTATTGTTTTTCTTTTAATGTTATGCATTGCTTTAAACTTTTAGTTTACTAAGTCACACGTGTGAAGTCCTTCCTACAGCTTCACAATCATGTATACCACTTTATCTGAGTTTCCATACAAACCATTAGAACCATATTTATTTTGCCATTATTAATATAGGCTTTGAATCTGTCAATTATAACTTGTCTGAAAAGTTTCATCTTAAAATTTTAAACACATTTTTTCTTTACCCTTCAATACTCCTCCTCCACATTTCCCTTTGAATACTTTCTATTTCACAATATCCACCATACATTCTAGAACTCATCAACATCTTTAGTTTCTCATACCAAAGAACAGATACAATATTTTCACATCTGTGACCTATTTATTTCACTTATGAGTAGGGGAATTGGGAAAATGAGAATTAAATTGTGTCATATACTGTTACAAATTCCCAATATTGGATGTGATCATGATGTGCATATACAATGTACCAGTAAAGATAACGAGTAATAAAAAAGTTTAAAACACAGTTAACATTATACATTAGATTACTATTAAAGTAACCAAATTGCTATTATTTTATTTTCCTAGAAAAAAATTAATAAAATTATGAAATTTGACCAGAGCTAAAAGCTTATTTCCTATTTAGATATAACTTTGATTTGTCTTCTTCTACATTTTATAAATAAGGAACATACAGTGTGCATTTGACTATATAAAGTCCCCACTGCTCTTCTTTCTGAGACCTCACCACAGCCCTTCTACCTTCTCCTTTCCATTGTTAGTGACTAGGGGTAACAGATGAGCAGCTCATGGGAAAATTCAACAGCGATTAAATTTTACATACAAAATAAACCAGACTACTACCACTACTCTGCATATAAGAAAATGAAATCCCCAAACAGACATCATCATTTCACATTCCTTTAAATCAAAGATCTAGTGCTTTGTGGCAAACAGGTTTTGCCATTCTCAGGCACTTTCTGGAAATTTCTTTGAGGGTTTCTAAGTGAACCTTGTCTGCCTTCTTATCACAAACGTGGCTCTTCCTCACCTTTCAAGAACTCTTTAGATCAGCATAAGAAACCTTTCTCCCCAGGAAAAAAAAATCTTCTGGGCCTTTTCTCCATGAATAGATTGTCACTTGTGGTCTTTCTTTTTTACACCAGGGCTGACCTCAGTGCCTGGGCTGGTATTGAGATCTTCACCTTCTCAGGGATCTAATTCCCACATCATGCTCAATATTTGTCCACAGTTTCCCCAATTAGCAAGTAGAACCATGGTGATATACTACGTGAGGAAGTTGGCCAAAGAGAAGTTCCTTTTTAATCACCATCAAGATTAATTGTCT
This sequence comes from Thryonomys swinderianus, assembly GCA_004025085.1. NCBI lineage: Eukaryota > Metazoa > Chordata > Mammalia > Rodentia > Thryonomyidae > Thryonomys > Thryonomys swinderianus. The sequence continues at coordinate 35,888 of PVIC010013565.1, forward strand.
TCCTCTTAGAAATTCTCTGGGCACTCGTTAGACAGTTTCCTGGGCATTTTTTGATAAGATAGACTTCAGTGAAAATGCATTCTTTTGTTTTCCCTGCCTAATACCTTTAGATTTTCATTCTAAAGGTAGACAAGATCCTTTTAAAAGCCATATCAGTCATGATTTTTAAAGTCAGTGATTTTGAAGTTTTATTTTTAAATGTGAATCTTTATTGGTACATTATATATACACGTCACGATCACTCGCAACACTGAGAATTTGGACTGGTATATACCATGACCATGACTTAATTCTCATTTTCCCCTGCCCCTACCTATCCTACAACCCCCCACCCTATAAACATAAGTTTTGTTTCCCTTTTTATCATATTTTTTCTTCTCATTACTTACCCCAAAACCCCATTTCCCTTTGAAAATTTACTATTCCATCATATCTATCATGCGTTCTAGAACTCGTTTATCTGTTGCACAATATATTTTGTAGCTAAGTCTGCATATTAGTTATTTAGTTTTAAAGTTATCTATAGTGTCTATTAATCCATAGTTACCTATTAGTAACATAAAATAATAAAGATTCTAAATCCTGGAAACAATTCAAATGCCCATCAACTAGAGACTAAATAAAAAAGATATGTGTGTGTGTTTAATATTGTTTAATAAAATATTAAACACATAATATTGTATGTGTTTAATGTTGGTTAATAAAAAGGAATATTATTCTGCCATAAAGAATGGTAAGTTTGAGTCATTTATACTCAAATGAATGTACCTTGAGGACATATTAATAAATGAGATAAACAGGTCATGGATATGTAAATACCCTATCTCTTCTGTAGTACAAATATTGAAGATATAAATGAGTTCTAGCATGTATGATAGATACTGTGAAATAGAAAATATTCAAATGATAAAGGGGTAATGTGGGGAAAATGTGATGGTAAAAAAAAGGAAACAGTGTATGTATATATGGGTTGCAGGCATGGGCAGGGGAATGGGAAAAATGAGAATTAAGATGTGTCATATTGGTACAAATTTTCAATGTCAATTGTGATCATGATGTGTATTAAAATGTACCAATAAAATCAATTAATAAGAAAGCCATATCACATTTCCACTTTCAAATTCCAGAAGAGAGGAAAAAAGATATGAAGCACGGAAGGCAAAATACAGAATGGCAAAGGCTTTAAAGTTTCTAAAACTCAAAGGATATATATTTCCTTCTGGAATACAGTGTGAGTTGGGCACATATGCATTCAATAAATAAATAAAGATGTTTAAGTTTTGGAGAAAAATGTGACAGTTCTTGTTTTTTGAAACATCCACTTTTTACACTAGCTACCATGTTTTGAGAGAGTGCAGTCATTCTTTGAATAATTTATATGAGAAACTAAGGTAACATGTCCAATATGGCATCAACGCAATAGCATATATGAACTATGCAGATACAGAAGTGAGACGTCTTAGAAATGAAACCTTTAGACTTGGTTCAACTTCTCAGATGGGCCTATATAGCCCACACAGACATACTCACTCCACTGATGGCCTGACAAAATTGTGTGTTGGTATGAAAAATAATTATTGCTAATTTCATTAACTACATTTACATATAGGTTGTAAATAATCTTATTTACAATAAGATTAGAATTTGGTATTAAAAGTGGGATGCAGTTAAAACCAAAACCTAAAACATATTCTGCTGAGCAAAGTTGATGGTATGGAGAATGTGCATAAATTTAGCATCTGTTACTGGAAAGACAACCAGGACGGTTCTGTTGGTAAAGGCTTAAAGAACAAAGAAGAGGGCCGGAGGATTAGCTCAGTGGTTCCGGCGCCTGCCTCGCAAGCGCAAGGTCCTGAGTTCGATCCCCGGTAACCACATAGAATGCTGGGCGTGGTGACTCACGCCCACCAGCAATCAATACCACATACCACAGTGCCGGGCGTGGTGGCTCATGCCTGTAATCCCAGCACTCGGGAGGCAGAGACAGGAGGATTGCTG